>CM046391.1:47387803-47570303 GCA_025413875.1 Rhododendron molle
CTCACACTCGACCGGATGTTACTTATGCAGTTGGTGTTGTTAGTTAGTTTATGCATGATCCTCGTACTCCACATCTGGATGCAGTTTATCGTATCTTGAGATATCTCAAGTCAGCTCCAGGAAAAGGAATTTTGTTCTCTAATCATGGTCACCTGCGGTTGGAGGTTTTCACTGATGTTGACTGGACTGGATCTGTGGATGATAGACGCTCTACTTCGGGTTACTGTACTTTCCTTGGAGGAAATTTGGTTACTTGGCGAAGTAAGAAGCAATCAGTAGTTGCCAGATCAAGCGCAGAAGCAGAGTATAAAGCTATGGCTCATGGTATTTGTGAGCTCTTATAGCTCCAAACCTTGTTACGTGATTTGGGAATTTCTGATAGTGGTCCTATGAAACTCTACTGTGACAATAAAGCTGCTATCAACATTGCTCATAATCCTGTCCAACATGACAGAACGAAGCACATAGAGATTAACAGACACTTCATCAAGGAGAAGCTGAGCAATGGATTGATATGTATGCCTTTTGTGAAATCAGAGGATCAATTAGCTGACATATTCACAAAAGGGCTTGGTAGCAAGAGTTTTCACCCCGCTGTGTTCAAGTTGGGCTTGATTGATATCTTCGCACCAACTTGAGGGGGAGTGTTAAGTTATGGGTGTATGTATAATTAGCGTGTAATTGAGTCATTGTGTAATTAGATTAGAAGATAAGGGTCTCGGTGTAATTATTCTCTTAGTCTTGTATAACTCTAACGTAATGAGAAAATAACCCTAATTTTTTGTGTTCCCATTCTACGTCTCTCTCTCTCTCTTCCTTACAACTTTACACATATTACCCTCTTCAAACACAAACCCAGATTCTAAATTAATAGGCCCTAAATCAATGTAGGGTTCTACATCCAAATTAGACACTTTAACATGGGATTCCAAAGTTGCAGGCCGAAGGTCAACTTGGGGCTGTACATGACTCTCAATTACCTGGGCCTGGGCTACACTATTCTTTGAACTGCCCACCTGACTCTCAATTACCTAGGCTTGGGTTACACTATTCTTTGAACTGCCCACTTGACTCTCAATTGGGTCCAATCCTCCTACATGTTCCAAGTAAAGTACAATAGTCCTATCCTTGTGCAAAAAATCCAACATCCCATATGCATCTTTATCACACCTAATAGGTACAAGCCCATTATCCAAACTGCAATTGGGCTTCTTACAATAAAATAAGACAGTATAAGCATACCCAAGTTGTTGGACCAGGACATCCAACTCAAGCATTGACAAATAATCTGAGTTCAGTCCATTTACTGTGTCTATTTTACCCCCACTGTACACTTTCCTGGGTTTTAGAGTAAATGCACCACCATGATGCACTTCAATGAAAAAGTCAGTAGGGTAAACAGGGGCTCCTGCGTAAAAACCACCCAAAAAAAAAAAAACCATACTTTACATGGATCCATAACCATATATGGTCAAACAAATATGGGACCACAAACTTTGCTTTTATGCATATACAAACAACAGGAATAGCAACAACTACCCAAAAAAACCCTACTTTAATACTCTACCCATTATAAATAACCCTAAAATTCCTCCACTCAGTCCACCTACATATGTATATACGTATACATCTATATATTATACGTATTCTATATATATTTAACCACATCGGCTAAAAATCTCATGCATGTCTTCATTGACTAAGGCCAATCAACTTTATGCCCTCGGATAAAAAAAAAAAATCCAACTTTAAGCCCTGAAATTGAGATGATCCAGTTCAGATTCATACCTTTCAGTAATGCATTCCAGTCGTCAAAGGCCATCCTCTCCATCAAGGGCGATCAAACCCAGTTTCACTCTGTACTTGATTTTTGGGATCTCGTCTCGTTCAAAGTATGTGTATACGTATGTATGTATATCGCGACTGGCTGGAAAAGGGGTGGGCTGCTTCAACGCATGTGATGTTCATGTGTGATGATGGGGTGGTGAAATACCAAGTTTGCCCCTGGTTTTGACGGAGGGAAGAAACGGTGTGAGGCCGGGGGACCATTTAAACACAAATTCGATACTTTGGGGATGAAATGTTAACAATTGGTATATTGGGGACCAAAATGAAACTGCGGAAATAGATTGGGGACCAAAAAAGTCAATAAGTCATCAGTTAAATGACATTTTGCTGAACTGCCTAAATCCATCTGTCTCCTGTCATTGGGAGGAGTGGCCTATAGTATTATCAATTATGGGGTCAGTTCACCCTGTCAAACTAGCTACTCCCTCCGTCCCTTTTTAAGTATCCTGCTTCGTAACTCCAACTTATTAAAAAAACATCATCATTATACCTTTCACATCAATTTTTTCCTCCACCTCCTCTACTTACCCATCATCATTACATTTTTACTCACTAACTTTTTAAAATGGACTCTACTTTTAGGGACAAAATAGAAAATGCACCACATTTTACCCACTAACTTTACAAAATAGACACTTATTAAGGGACAGCCCAAAATGGAATATTGGACTATAATTAAGGGACAAAGGGAGTACAAATTTTTTTAAATATACAGAATCTGAGACTCAGTGGGATTTCTTCTTGTGATCCTATTGAAAGAAAATAAGATCCTAGGTTCCAGTCTTTCTTGCAGAGAGGAGGTGGGTCTTAATTTTTCACTTTTCATAGTGGTTAGTGGGTTTTCATTTAACGCTTTTGTTTTGTGCTGATAAACTCTATTGGATGCTGGCGCATAGCGGTTTCACTTTGGTCATTGGTTACTCTTTTAAGCTTGCTTTACGATGTTTTCATATTTGGCACCGTAAATTGTCTTATGAAGTAAACTGTTCTATTTCTGTTTTATGTTGATCTGCAGGCAGCGATTGAGAAGTTGCATGTACCAGATGAATTAGAAGATACACTCTAAAACTGTTTAATGGTTATTAGTGTACAGAAACAGAGAGAGATAGAGAGTTGTAAATTATCCGGCTTCAAGTGCTCAGTCAGGCTTGTACCATAGACTTTTGCGCAGTGGAAATGACCTGATCCTTGGGGATTAATTCATTCTTACGGGAATTTTCTGTGGAGTCTGTGGATTAAGTTTTGTCAGAATTTCACTCAATACTAGCAGAGGATCCAAACAATCATGCAAGTAAAGTTGCACGATTGTTCACCATAGATTCTGACTTGTCGTAGGGGTTCTGAACCTGATTCTAGTTCATTTAATTTTGAAAATAGTTGCAGTGTTCACCGGCCTACAGATTGCCTCACCCATTGGTTTTGGTTATTCTTTCTCTTAATTTTTTCTGTATAAATGTGCTGGGTAGTCTGTGTACAAATAGGCCAGGACCTCAAGCTCTATAAATGCCCAGTCACTTTGTTCCGATACAGTCCCAACCCCAAAATTGTGTCGCTAATGTAAAAGTGGGATTGCTTTGAGATAGTAGGACGTTATTTATTGGGACTTGGTCCTGGGCTGTTTGTTTCATCGTTTGAGATCAAGAGTAAGCCTGGTAGATGAGATGTTTCTCTTATTGGGTACGATGCCGCAACCTGAGGGCTTGAGCCGCTTTGCTGCAAGAATAGACTATACTGAACATGATTATACTATGGGGTGATGGTTTGGAATGGATGAATTGGTGCTGAAATGTTGATAATTGTTCATTGGAGTTGCTATTGCCTCATTAGTTATTGCCGCCTCCACAAGTCCCCTAGGGTAGAGTAGATTATCATTAACGAATGGAAAAAAAAAAAGAAGAAAATGATGCCCAATGCACCCTCCCTTCAACCACCCAACCAGCGCCGCTATCACTTTTGCCATTACCACCACCTCAATTTCTCCGTGACCTTCCACAACTGCCTTCCCCGGCACCCCCAGTCCATTGTCATTCCTCCACAACGCCCTCCTCGTCATCCACCACCCCGCCATTCCTCCGCATCTCCATTGTTCCCTAGGTGGGTTTCACAGCCATTTCCAAAGCCATTGCATCATGAAATAACTTAGTACGACTTTCGCAGGAAAAGTAATTGCCCCGTTACACTTTTCTGTAGCATATGTTTGGACAAAGTTTAGGCGTTTTGTATTGGCATGTCGAAGTAAACTAGATGTGAAAATTATCTTTCAATATCTATTAAACAACATTGAGGGAAAAACCAGAAAATAGTAACAAAAAGTTGATTTCCAGCTTCTGCAACAAATACTATTTCTATGTTTTCTGTAAATCATTGTGGTAACGGTTGCAGTTGTTACTCTTGCGTACTAAAAAAAGTTGTTACTCTTGCGATAGTAACATTCTACTATTTTTTGGCTAGGCTAAGCCTAGATCCTGCACCAGGTAGGGTTCCGTAAGCGGAAGTAAGTGTGTGTGTGTGTGTGTGGGCTGTTATAATCACCTCCAACATTTTAGAGGCACTCGTGTTCAAGTGCATAGTTTATGTGAAAATATTAATGACGTATTGTATGGGCATCCCTAAAGCTGTAAAATATTTTCTGAAACCTATCAAATCCGAAAAGTTAGTATTGAGTTGTGATTCCTTCCTATTTTCCCCCGATCTGTTAACTTGCTTGAAATTCTCCTTGGCTGACACTCTTACGTACTCTATAGCAATTTGAGGAATTGCTGTGCCATCAGGGTGACTAGCTGTGAACCCGACTCCACTCAAAAGGTGATTCTTCTGCCAAGCTCCATCCACAATTGACCACCTCGTCCTAGCAACGTGGACAAAGTGGGAAATGCTCCGAATTATCTTAGCTAGAGATTCTCTTAGCAGATAAAATGCCTTTAGCACATTGCTAGATTTGGATTTTTTCGAATCATAGAACAGACCAAGACCATGACATGACTTCCAGTACCGCAGAATATGATAAATTGCATCTAGATGAGAAGTATGGGGGGAATGCATAAACTGGCTAACCATCTCACTGCAAAAGCTAGATCCGGTCTAGTGTTAGTTAGGTAGATGACTCTCCCAACTAGCCGCTGATACATTGACGTAGCCGATAAAAGATCACCAGATTTGGCGGATAATTTTACGTTTGGGTCCACAGGAGTGGATGCAGGTCTACATCCTGTCATCCCAATATCTCTCAAGATATCGAGAGAATATTTCCGTTGTGAAAGGGAAATCTCATGCCTAGAGTGAGCAACTTCTATGCCCATAAAGTATTTCAAGTTTCCCAAATCCTTAACATCAAAAATTGAGCTAAGGTTCTTCTTTACTTGTACAATCCCTGACCTGTCATCTCCTGTCAAAATAATATCATCCACATATACAGCAGAATCACAGGGCTTGTTCGGTTAAGGATTGGGATTTTGGACTCAAAATTATTACCCTACTCCAACATCCACTCATTACCCTTATCTCCAACCACTACTTTCATTTTTATCTCTATTTCTCTTCAACCATTACCCCAATCATTAACTATTGGAGAAACCAAGGCAGTAGCGTGGCGAGAGGGAGAGGGAGAGAGAGATAGGGAGAGGGGGGCTAGGGCTAACGGTTGGTGAGATAGAGAAAGAGAGAGGTCGGCTCTGATACCAACTAGAAAAAGAGAAGAACTATATATTGAAATCTTAATTAACATATTTACAAGAGAGGGGTATATACATCCAATAGAATGAAATATAGAAATAAAATCAAAGGACTAATATTATGGGATTGCATATCACTCAAGACTAATATTATGGGATTGCATATCAATCCAATCTCTAAGAATCCGGGTCACTCAGGACTAATATTATGTAAATTGTTTCTTGTATGTATGTACTCCAGGTTCGTGAGCCTAATTGAGTTGAATATTGTTAGGTTCAGGTTCAGCTCATTATTAAACGAGCCTAAAAATTGAAGCTCAAGTTTGGTTCGTTTAGTAGATGAATCGACCTCGAACAGTTCACGAATGTCTCAGTTCATTTGCAATCCCAGTACCCAATGATGAATAATAATACAGTTTGTTCACCTTCGGCATCATTTCGGGTTTTGATTTAATGATTAGAACAGTCAATTTTGCTGGGGCGGAGCTATGTTGGGGCCCGTGGGCCCCGACCCCGGCTCCTCGAGCGTCCGAGTTTTAAAATTCGTATTTTGTATATACTTGATCATTTTGAATATTATTGATAATTATTCGTATATAACTACTTATAATCTTAATAATTTTGGTTCGATTAGATAAAAAAATCGGTTATTTTACATTCTTATTTTTCAATTTATTTCATAAATAAAAAATAATCACGTGATAGTTGATGTAGCCTAAAGAATCATTTCAATATACAAATGTAATGAATCGGAAAGCAAAAACATTATGATATACTTAAGTATACGTTCCGATAAAAAAAAAAATGTCTACTAAGTCAGCACCCCGGGTTAAAATCCCAACTCCTCGACTACAATTTCCTCTAATTTAATATATTAGGAGACCTTGCCAAAAGTTGACTTAATCGGAAATCGCTGAGTACTTGATTCAAACAATCTATATTTGTTAGTCAAAATAAGGGTTTTGGACTTTCGAATCAAGCACTTACCAATGTATAATTGAGCTGAATTTTTGTATAGACTGGATCCAAAATTGATCCTACTTTCTTTTTTAATAATAATAACATAAAAGTGAATCATACTCTGAGTGAAGATGAATAAAATTAGGGAATTGATTTTGCCACTCTTTTTTTTTTGTTAATGGCACTCCCCTGCAAAAAAATACACTGGGAGTGCCATTAACAAAAAAGGAAGTGTGTCAAAAAATACACTTGCAGAGGAGTGCTATTAACAAAAAAGGAAGTGGCAAAATTAGCCGCCTAAAATTATTCTCAATACCCTTGCCCGGCTTGCCCATGATCCAATGCACTCATAATTGCAGAACGTGTCTTGAGGTTCAACCTGTCTCTTGTGCGGTCTAAATTACGTATATTACTAGTAATTGAGATGGTCGATAAGGATCTTATAGTTAGCCTTATCAATCATTTATATAAAGGTTGAACAGTAGGTAATGATTTCCATTTGCAGAATGGGTTTGACTCAACTATTGATTGTTTATACACTAGAGCGCGCTACATAACTTTTTTACACTACCTAGTTACACTGTATCTTATGTGGAGTCTATTTCGAGTCCCAAAAAAATCCAAAAACATATTGATAAATTTTGAAATATTGTTTTATGGCGCACAGTTTCGCCACTACGAACCTAGAAATAATACTTACCGATTTTCGTTGGAACTGATTTTTTATAGGACCCCATAAAACAATATTTTAGAATTTATGAATATTTTTCTGAATTTTTATGAGACCCGAAATGAGCCACACGTAAAATATAGTGCAACTATAGTATGTGTAGCATCTCTCTTGTTTAGAGTGTTATGGCTGAATTTGTCTCATAGTTTCAATTACTTCACTTCTTTTGCCATTTCCGCAAACTAATGCTCATCGCCTTAATGATAAGCCCTCAATATTGTAATTAATAGGGCTTATCTCTCTCATTTTTGTCACACACAAGTGCATAACTTGCTTGATTTGAACGATATTGCACGAAAGGTGTGTTTTTGTCATTTGCAGGTAAATCGTGTGAATAAGGCGCATTTGGAGGCTATGGATTGCCCCGAGTATGTCCAAATATCCAAAACCACGTGGCGCTCCGCGACCGAGTCCCAAAAGTCATGAAAAGAAGCTTTGAAGCATACTCGGGATGTCCAAGGATCAAGGGAAGTGAGGGAGATGCAAGGATGTTACCCAAAGCAACTCATTTTCCAACCAACTGAGGGTAGAATCGTCATAACTTTTGATGTAAAAATTACTTTTGATCCAAACCACTTGGGTTAGAAAGTAGACTCAACAAGCTTTCCAACGGTTCGAAAAACACCCAAATCCGAGTTCGGGAGTGTCCGGAGCGAACCCGCGAAATTGAAAATGTGCCTGCAGAATCCAGCAACCACTGGGATCGATCCCCCATTCCCCTGGGATCGATCCCCCACCATCAGAAAGCTTCAGAAACAACAGGGATCGATCCCTCTCTGACCAGGGATCGATGCCTCACTCCTGCGCGGACATTTCGGTGGCATTTTTGTAAATCTTTTGTGAAGGGGGTATATATACCAACCCTCCGACTTATAGGGCACTTCTTCTTTTACACACTCTCTCTCTACCTCCATTAATGGAGCTCCAACCTCTCTCCTCTTTTATGTTGTAAAAGTTGATTTTAGGGACGATCCGTTGGGTTTCGAAGCATTTCACCTTCATTAATGTTGTAAGGAATCTTCTCCTCTTCGAGGATCTTGTATTTACTTTAAATTTAATCAATGTTTGGTATTTTCCTTACCTTTCCTCTAGCTCATTTCATGTCTTCTTTAAATATGAGTGAGTAGTATAGTGGGGTTGGATTGTGGGATGGTTAGCATCCCGTGACCGAGGGTGTAGTTTGGTATTTTCTTTTAAAATCTCGTTTTCTAGTTTAAATAAGGCTTTGGACTGATTTTATGTATCGAAACGTAGAGATGTTAATCTCTTTGATCAAGCGTAGGCAAGAGTTAAGCTACTTGTCACGTTTGACGCTTAGAGCCATGTCCCTCTTTGTGTTTGTCCAAATGTATCAAAAAGGGTCCGAATCTTGTTTAACACTTTTGTCAAGAAAAGAGAAGAATCCAGCTCGTCCTTGTGTTGTGGGTGTTAACTATTCCTAGACCTAACCTTTAGTTTAACCCCCAGTCAAAAACCGTAGATAGGTTAAATTTCCATCAATCAAAAGTTGGCCGTCTCAAAGCCGAACTAAAGGTTGGCGGTCCTAACGCTAAAAACCCTTCGTAAATCAAACCTTCGGCCTAGCTCCATTGGCTCCCTGTGGATTCGACCTCGGACTTCCGAATTTATTATGTTGCAACCGACCTAGCCCTACGCTTGGGGCGCTCTCCATCTTGACACTCAATTTGGTCGCAAGCACTTAATTACCTACCAATTCGGCAAATGCTTGTGATATGGTATGTAATATGATCGTTGATAGTGCCGCAAATACGGATAACTCGCTAGTCATAGACATAACCATATAGTTAGTGGGGTCACTTGACCCTACCGATTTAGAAAATCATCTAATATAACTACCATGCACTTTAATGTTTTTTTATTTTATCGTATTGATGATTTCTCAAAACTCGTGAAAGTGCCTGAAATACCCACACTAAAAGAATTAGAGGTTTGAAGTTTATGATTGACTTACCTCAAACACAGAGAGTAGGTAACCGTTGCCATTAGTCAACTTTGATCAAAGGCCAGATGATAGGTATGAATTCTCACCAACCAAACTCTTGATTAAACCAAACCAGACCAGACGTTCAAGATTATGGGTCACCTTCGAGATAAACTATAACACCATACTGAAAATCAATATATACAGAAGTATATTCATCTTTTTAATTTTTGGGGGGTTGAAATTAAAACCTTTCTAAGTTTTTATCCGATTGGACTTACAATTAATCCTCGATCATGTAAGGTTTTACTTCCTTTTCTCATAAGTATTGGCCCCCGTGACTGGTTTAGCCTACGGAAGTGGATTCTCTCCGATAATTTTTCCGGACAATCCAATAATTTTCTCATGATGCAATAGATTTTTACCGATAACAATTTTATGTGAAGCTCACATTTGTGAAAGAGCTCCAACAATTATCCGATGCAATTACCGGAGAGGATCCATTCCATTCTCCTATCAATACCAAAGACAAATGTTCTTTTGATATCTTGGTTAGCTTATGCGCACATTGACTAATTTTTGGGAGACTAATTTGATCATCCTCCCCATTTAAAGCCGGAGCAAAACTCCGTATGGATGAACTGTCACCATCAGAATTGGTAACAACTAGGAACCTTAAATCATAAGAGGGAGTAAAATCCCTAAATCGGAGACTTCGACCACCAAGCCAATCCTACACATGTTTGATGACTCATGTACACCAACCAACAAAGTTGATAATGAGACTCCTAATTTCTCTTTTCCAGATTTTCAAAAGGTAGTAGGTGGGTGGCTGAAGTGTTCATCATATATCCACTACTTCCTAAAACCTACTAGTCCCTTTTGAATGGCCCTTCACAATCATGGGTGAGGATTATTTTACATTAATTTTGTCTCCAAGGCATTAGGGGGTGTTTGATAGCAGGTTTTGTTTGGAGGGGATTGGTAATGAGGTGAGATTAGAATAGGAATTGGTAAGGAGATGGAATTTGTAAAGAGTATGTTTGTTTTGCACTGGATTAAACGATAGGAGTATTATCTACCATGTTTGTTTTACATGCGATATGATTGGATTAAAATATCTATTTCCATTTTTACCCTTATGCAAAATAGTAAAAAAAAAATGAAGCAAAATTTAACTCTTCTCTTTTTCTTTGTGGCTGTTATATAACTATTACAAAAATAAAAATATTTGAGTGTAATATTTTTTCTATTTTCTCATGCTGTCCCTTTTTCCTATCTAGTACTTATCTTTTGTAGTTGCCATCCCACAAAAAAAATACAGGGGGGTTGACAGCCCAAATGCAGCAACTAGAATCCAAGCACCTTCAGATGAGGGTAATTGTGTCAATCTATGTAAAAAGGGAGGGCATAAAAGTCTTCTAACACCAATCCCAGGGGGATAGGATTGGTAATAACACCCCCCACTAGCCCCCCCCTGGGTTGGGTAATCCGGCCAATTTACGGGATTCACAATCCCATGGTACTCCTAATCCCTCCCACCAAAATCAAACCAGACAAGCAACTTCATGCCCAAACCACTTTATTAGTCCAATCCCAAGGCCTTACTGGCTATAAACATGCCCTAAATGTAATAGAAATTATCCATATATTGGTTCGGGCTCTTTGTCATCACACAAATCAAATGTATAGAGTGTATCACCATGTGTACATGAGCTTGGATGAATTTATTTTATAAGTGGTGATTTTTCCAGTTTTTTACAAATTGGGGGGCTTATTTAAGCAAATTCTAAAAATAAGAAAATAAAATTGGGTGGCCTCTCCTTTTGTTTTTATTCATTACCATCAGCAGTTTTGTTAAAAATGGCATTTGGAAAAAATTGATGGGAATTGATTTTAACACTCTCCTTTTTGTTTTTATTTGGTGTGAATTAATATATTGCTCCTTCATCTTTATGTGTGGACTGTGGAAAAGTAAACTTATGAAAGGGTAAGACAGTAAATTTCCATAAATAATGGAGTGTGAAAATCACTACCCTAATTAAATTGATATGGTTTTTTTTTTTTTTTTTTTATAGATGAATTGATATGGGTTATGAAAGCAGAACTTGATAATGATGGTCCTTGAGTCCCTTGTATGTAACTTAAGAATCATGGCAAATTTTGGACAATCTCTATCTCTATTATAAAACAGAAGAGTATGGGGCATAAGTTGTTGAAATGGTTGAGATTGAATAGATCCAATGAATGAGGTGAGATTTCCCTTTTATTAAATTGTCCAGCCTCTTTCATTTAATTACAAAATTGCCACCAATCAAAATTACACCCACTTTCAAATTTAAAACCCTACTGCAGAAGCATTCTCCTCTCAGGAGAATGCTCTCTCTCTCTCTCTCTCAACACTCTCATTGGTTTCACCGGCGAAATCCACTGGCGTCGGTCCTCAAGTCTAGGCTAAAAGCTACGCTTTGAAGGTAATTTGGGAAAACCAGACCTTCGAACCATTTTTTGATTCTATCATGCATACCCAGTTGAACCATTTACTTTACTACCACACTTCTTTTCCATTCAATATTTTTCCAAGTATTGCTCTATTTCTGTACATTTGTTGGGTGTCTGAATGGTGATTCCAAAATCCAAATCGACCCATTAGATGTTTCCACCATTTACAGTACGGAGACTTTTCTTTGTTGTAGTTGTAATTCCGTTATTGAAATTGCCTATTTAAAACGTAAAAAAAGTGGGTGTGATGGAGCTTTTCTATGGTGATGCAAAGAGGTAGGAGGCGGGACTCCATGCGAAAACCCATGTGACTCTGTGCGGAGGGGTTTTGTGTTGAGGGTTTTTTTTAACGTTTTTGCTATTCATATTCATTAGAAGCTAAATTATTCATTTAGATTGCAAAGTGGATGGATTTGTTTGCTTTCACTTCTTCATTGTTTGCTTTCACTTCTTCATCCTTTTTTATTAGGTTTTTTTTTTGTATATTAGGAAAATTTCACAATCTCCTATGCACTTCCTCAATTGTTAGGTTTTGTGTTCCAGTAAAAACT
Organism: Rhododendron molle; assembly: GCA_025413875.1. Lineage (NCBI taxonomy): Eukaryota > Viridiplantae > Streptophyta > Magnoliopsida > Ericales > Ericaceae > Rhododendron > Rhododendron molle. The sequence goes on from CM046391.1 coordinate 47,400,008, forward strand.
CTTTTATCCTAACCGTCGCTTTGTGTACTAGTTAAATTTTCAACAATTTTAGCTACTATCAAGATTCAAAGAGTAATTTCAGTCGGAGTGGGTAGTGTCATAGGAACAGGCAAACACTAGTAGCATAATATAAGACTAAGGTTGAGTTTGGACTAAATTAGTTTTGGTTATAGAGAATAGGTATTATTTGACTTTTAGATACTCTTTCCAGTTTTCCGTCATAGCTTTTACATCACATCGTTCGTTTTAAAGAGGATAATCAGAAAATTATAATACATAGGTTAAAATTTGAAAATTTCATATAAGGCGGTGCTAAAGACACAAAAAGAGCGTCTTTTCATATATATTTTTTAATCTTTTTCATCTATAGAGGTGTTTTGGCTAAATGAGCCACTTGGCTTAATTTTTTGTCTATATTCAAATTTTTATCGCATTTGTCAGTTCACATCAAAGTTTTGGTGGAATATTGGTTCTTCACAATAAGAATCATAAAAGTAAAAAACTATGGTCCAAACTTTAAATTTTTTGAATAAAGAAAAAAATCAGACAAAAAGACAAATTTTTCGGATTTATTCAAAAAAAATTGTGTTTGGATAATAATTTTTTACTTTTCTGATTTCTTTCGTCGAGACGAATCAATAATCTACACACACAAAAAATGACGTGAAACTGATAAATGAGAAAAGAATTTGAATAAAAAAAAAACCAAGTGGCTTTTTTAGCCAAAACACCCTTTGAACTTTTTTCAATTTTAATCTCTATTTATATACTTTTTTGATTCCTCTCGTCGAGACGAACATTTAATCGAACAAAATTAACCCGAATCTAAAAAAATTAAGAAAAATAACAAAAAACACACGGTCTAAGAGACCCATAAAAAAAAATTGGCCAAAGGCTATGTTACAAACTTACAATTCACTTGAAATTCATGGATGGGAATTGGGGGAGAGTGGGGAATTATCCTCTAATAACTTTTCCACACAAATAAAATAGGGATGATTCCTTTACACCAAACAGAGGAAATGGTAAATCTAACATTTAAAAGAAAGTTTAAATTACTAATAAGATGATTAATAGTGACATAAAGCAAAGGTATGCCCTGGCCTGTCTAGTGTGAAGAACAGAACAATAATCCCTATATTTTGGTCCTCGTGTCTTAAATTTTACTTTAGATTTTGTTAATGATCGCTTTTAGGGCACTTGTTAAGGGAATTAGAAATCTCGTAGTGCACCCTGCACAGCTCTAGAGCATTTATCTCGATAAATAATGTTTCGGATATGTTTGTTAATTTTTACAGGTCAAAATTAATTCTTACCGGTAAAACTTAACAAATATATCTGAACTATTAATTGACAACATAGACGGTTCGCGCGGATCTGTCTCGCAGGATGCACTACCCTTAGCATACCCGGATCCCTTGTCAAGAGGCTCAATTATGGTTGTACATTCTGGATAAAAGTGAATAGTTAAAAATTGTACAACTATTAAAGCTTTGCTTATAAAACAATGCCCACATGCCACATCATGGCTAATACGGGGTGGTTGGTGATGGACATAAATTTGACAACTGGCGCATTTTTGTTGGCTTTTTTTAAAGCTATTTAACTGTGTTTCCTATTGTTTTAACACAAAAATAATTTTTTAGTGATACCTAAACTGCTTATTAATTACTATAAGGGCAAATCGAGCAATGTTAGCCCAAAAAAATAGTAATTTTTTAATGTTACTAATTTATATATCCCTTTGGAATTAATCTTTGTTTCTTCATATTGGTGGTTGGTGGATAGATTTTTTTTTTTTTTAAAAAAAATTATAGTAGCTAAAACTGTTGAAGAATACTTGCGTTGTATGATAAGTTGCTTTCTTCTTACTTTTCGTTCACTTTTTAGTTTTTTCTGTTTCGTATTTAATGGTACAAATCTATCATTCACACACATCCTTAGGCTTTGTTCCTTATTTGGTAAAATATTAAGAAGCTTCATATGACTAAAAATGTCTCTTTAGATTGTGAATCTATAAAAATAAATGAAGACGCCCGTACTCTCTTGCCCTTAGGCAAATGTACCCCTTTTGTCGTCAGTTGTTTGTCCATTTGCTTATTTTCTAGTGTAATTTAAAAGTTGATAATTTAAATTATAAAAGTTGATAATATTTAGATTATATTTAGGTTATAACAGTTGATAATGTTATTCTTTTATTTTTTTCCTTTTCAAATTAAAATTATAATAATGACTTCTCATCTCCTTCTCAAGGGTAATAGGAGTAGCAAAAAAATCAAAATATAAGGATGATGTCTCCTTTCCTTCAATGGTATGTCCTCTCAGGACTCTATCTATTTTATAATATACTAGTATTTGTCCGTGTCTACGGCACTACGCACCCCGTGTCGTAGGCATGAGCATTTTTGTAATGTATTTTTATGTTTTTATGCCAATGCCAAAAACTGAGCAGTGGGTAAAAAAGAACTATTGACATTTTTGTAATATATTCGTAAGAGTGTGGGTGTTTTCTTAAGAGAGCTAGAGAGCACATATCAGCCCTTGGATCAAATGAATCTTACCCATTCTTTCAACTTGTGTTTGTGTGGTCCCCACACCCTTGTATTTTATTAGGTAGATGGACCAGTTATGAGGGATGGAGTGAGCACTTAATTAATTGTACATCTTCATTCGGCCTCATAATTTTGCTATAAAAAATAGAATGCTTTTTTTTTTTGTAGTGATACCTGAAATGCTTACTATAAGAGCAAAACGAGCAATGTTTACTCAAAAAAAAAAAAAAAATTTAATGTCACTAATTTATCCCTTTGAAATAATCTTCGTTACTTCATATCGAGGTTGGTGGAATAGAAATTTTTGATATTGACTAGCTACATTAACTTAACATGTGAGATAGTAAAAGCTATCGGAGAAGACTTGCGTGATATGATGCATTTGATAATGAAATTTTGAGAGGATTTGTAGAAGGAAAGATTTAGTTTCTTCACCTTCCTTTCTTATTATCTTTTCTCTCACCTCTCTCTCTCATCTATCTAATACTAGTATTTACCCGTGCCTACGGCACTACACACTCCGGTTGAAATTATCCGTGCCTACGGCACTTGCTAGCTAGTGACTCAAACACTAAATCGGTTCATTAGTGTGTAATTAGCAAATAATACCCTATTCGTACTGGCCTAATATTTTCAAGACTATCTATGTACTCAACGGGAAAATTAAATCATTATCAAATCCGAAAAATTAAATTCCAAAACTGAAAAAATCAGTACTCAAACCATTTATTCTAGAAAATGTAAAGTATTTACGAAAATTCAATTAGTTTGTATGTGAATGGTAGAGAAATCTGGACCGTTGGATTTGTTTGTATGGGTAAATAAAATTTGTCTTAGGGAGAAATCTGAACCGTTGAGAGAGAATATTATTTAGGAATGTTTCTAATTAGGAAAGGATGAGAATTATTAGGTAGATACTATTATAATTAATTATCAATTAGAAAAAGATGAGAACTACAATTATGAAATTTGATTGATTCTAACATATGTGATTGATGCGTGGTGGGTGCCACCTAGGACAAAAGGTGCCACACGGGTGCCATATAGGACAAAGGTGCCATGTAGGACAAACACCCTTCTGTTTTATAATATAGATAATAATACAAGGGTCTTTAGGAATATTCCTAAACAATATTCTCTTTCAACGGTTTAGATTTCTCCCTGACATAAATTTTATTTATCCATACAAACAAATCCAATGGTTCAGATTTCTCTACTCTTCACATACAAACTAATAGCATGTTTTGTAAATAGCGTGCAATCCTGAGGCTTATATTGGAAACGTCTCCCATTAGAAAGGGTAATTTCAACAGATTTGTAAAATCAACACAATATACGTCAATTGATTAATAGGTAAGGGAGGATTTTTGAAAAGATTTGATGTACTGATTTTTGAAAAATTTTGTGTTTAAAGACATACAATAAACCGACTAATTTTATTAGGAGATAATGGCAGATTTTTTGGTGACAGATTTTTACGGGAAACTTGATTTTTTAAAATAATTTTTGATTGACGATTTTTTAGCAATATAGTCGTTGGCGTTTGTTTTTTCAGATTTTTTTCTCTCTCCCTAACATTTTCTTTCCAGTTCTCTTTCATGTCTCCTTGATCATCGCCTTCTCTCTGGTTCTCTTTCCACAGGTATGGCTATCAGTTCTTTGTCCTCTACCCATGGTTAATTCTCTTCTTTTTTCAGCCAGTTCTTAGAGCTGGGTTATAATTGAGAGTAGGAGTTAATCGAAAAATTCTTCCAACAACCATATTGCACGGGTATAAGATTTATTTTTTGGATTAAATTTCTCAAACTTTGTCTTTGAAACTTTAGCTTCAGTTAAGATGATAGATTTATTTTTTAAAGGGATAGACAATTGCCGTAGTTTAAACTTGCATGAAAAAACACACATTACCATAGCCAAATAAACTGTAGCTTAAGTTTGCATGAAAAACACATTTTCCATCACATGGGATATAGATACTAGGCTTGCATCTAAAATAGATTTTTGGTTGTGTTCAACACGTACAATATATAATTTTTTTTTTTTACTTTTATACTCTTTTCTTCAAAACATTGGTACGGAGATTATGGACTATACTGGCTGATTTTTTGGAAAATGAAAAAATAGTTAGTTTTTTATTCAACAAGTTTCTACCAACATTTATTTAACTCTCATTTTTTTAGTGTGTGTTCAGAATTACAGGATGAATAGTGAGAATGAAATTAATATAGTGCATGGAACATGTCTCTCGCCTTCAAGGGCTTCAAATTTTGAATCACTCAAACCCTGTTTTCATTTCAGCAATGGCGATTTCTTTGTGATTCTCTCTCTCTCTCTGTTTTTGTTGGCAAGTCAAACCCTGTCCTCATTTCAGTGATGACAATTTAGTGTTTTGAGCCACAAACTAGCAAGTGCCGTAGGCACGAACAATTCCAACAGGGATGCGTAGTACTGTAGGCACGGATAAGCACTAGTATATTCATATTGTGTTAGGATTGTGAATTTATAAAAAGAAATATAAGCCCTCTGTCTTCTGTTGTTTGTTCGTGTGCTTACTTTATAATCTAAAAGTTGATGATTTAGATAATAAAAGTTGATAATATTTTGATTACATTTAGATTACAAAAGTGGATAGTTAATTTTTTTTTCTTTTGTTTTTTCTTTCTCAAACTAAGGGTATAACGATGAAGACTCATTTCCTTCTTTTCTTTTCAAGGGTAATAATAAGAAATCCAAATATGCAAAATGTAATTATAACGTCGCCCTAATAATCTAAATATTTTTGTGATGGACCAGTTAGGGTGTAACGCCCCGCTATTTACTACAAATAAACTCCGAAATACACTAAATTTCAAACATGTCTAGGCCCTTATTCTCTCCATAAATGAATTACATTACTAAAATAAATTAAGCCGCCAGGTAAATAATTTTCTAGATCCTCCAAAAAGATCAACTCTTCCAACTTAATCCTTATGTGCTGCAATTCAATTTCCACTAATCCGGCTCCACACCTGAAAAAGAAATTATCCGGGAAGTATACGATACAACAGAATAACAAAGCTCATAAGTGGAATCAATAAACGATAATCAACCACCAAGTCGAAACAACAATCACAAGGGACCTCATACCATGTCCTCCTCAGTACATGACCAGTGACCCTTCCCAAATACCTTCCTCACCGAGTCATCCTCGACCCATTCTGGATATTGGACAGGCTATTGGTGAGTTTGATCCATGTACTAAACAGTTCTACAGTACTTAGCCAACAATATCATACTCGATACCAATTATTCCACTTTTCCAATAATATTCCATAGGATTGAACAAAGATCATGAGATAATCAAAAGGATTACAAAGATGAGAGTGAAGAAAGGATTCCGGAAATAGGAAGCATATCGTATACTCCCCGGATTACCTCAAATAAATCGCCACCGTTGAACCTCATGCATAGTCGAGTACTACTACTCCACACCAATTGAATTTGGTCTATCGTCAAACACCTCGGCTCCTCTCTTTTTTTCTCTTCTTCCCCTCCTTTCTTTCTTTCTTCCTCTCCTTTCTTTCTCTCTCTACATTTGGGTGGAGTGGTGTGGGGTGTGGAGGGAAGTGGAAGGAGGCTAGCTATTTATAGTAGTTAGGTTAGGGAATAAACCAAGCATATTCTTAGAATAAAATCTAGGAATATCTAATAAAATCCAAGAAAATCTAATCAAATCTAACAAAATCTAATAAAATCTAATAGAATCTAGGTCATAATTAGGAAATCAAATCAAATCTTAGGAAATCTAAATCATATCCTATGGAATCTTATAATATCTTGTAATATCTTTTCAAATCTTATAGTATCTAACATAATCTTGTAAGATCTTACAAAATCTAATCTAATCAAATCTAATCTTATCCAAATCATATCTAATAAAATCCTATATTATCTCACAAAATCTAGGAGTACAATCTATTCTAATCTTATCCTAGATTTTTAGGATTATGAAGTAGGACTAGGGTTTCCTAGAAAATCTGGGTATTATATCTACAAAAATACTTTAATAAAATATTTAATTTTATTCGAAAAATGGCATGAAAATTCGGGTCATTACATAGGGTGCATGTGTTCTACTAACTAAAATAAGTTACTTATTGTAACGCCCCGAATTTTGGGTACGTTAAATAAACATTTTTGTTGAATAAATGAAAGAGAGTCTAGCTCATTATTACAACATAATTCTCACAATAGTACTTTTATTCAACAAAAGAGGGGATAATCTAAGGTTATTTACAGCTCCTTCTCTTCTTCCATCCTAGCAAGTTCCTCAGCTCCAAAGGCCTCCAAGGTATACTGTTCATGCTGCTCATCTATAAAATCTGACACATTATACCAGCGTCGCCACCAGTATAATATGCCAGGGTCACATAAAGCAACACCATGAGCTTGAAAGCTCAATAGAATAATCCAAAACCCACTAACCCTTAACTTACAAATAGCAAGTCATGCATATATCATAAAGAGTCATAACAGCACATGCATTAATATAATAACAACAACAATGACACATCCGCATTTGCTATCTATCGTTGGTGTCATGTTTCCGTGTGTTTCTCCTACGTGACTCATCGTTTTGTGTCTCATCTATCATTTCCAAAAATCACACGCACACACCAATGAGCTACCCAGTCCGGCTCATTGGCCACAATGGCTACCAAGTCCGGCACATTGTGAACGCACATAACCAATAAGCTACCAAGTCCGGCTTATAGGCCACAATGGCTACCAAGTCCGGCCACGTTATCAAATCTTGCATTGGCTCCTCTCCGCGGATAACCAAGCCCAATCAATCAATGAAGCTACCACGTCCGGCTCCGTTAACAATCTACACAATGGGCTACCAAGTCCGACACATTGTGAACGCACATAACCAATAAGCTACCAAGTCCGGCTTATAGGCCACAATGGCTACCAAGTCCGGCACATTGTGTCACATCTTGGCTCCTCTCCGCGGATAACCAAGTCACACACCTCCAATGAAGCTACCAAGTCCGGCTCCGTTGGCATCGCACACCAACATAAGGCTACCAAGTCCGGCCATTATGTAGTTTCAAAAGTATTTTACCAAGTTCAATTATTTCCTTTGTCCACACCCTAGGTGACATGTTTCTACTTTCTCGATTTTCGTGTCTCATAATCATGCATAGACTCCACGGCGGAACAAATCACTTTAAAGTAATCTTGAAACTAAACTAGCAAGATCATCCAGTTCTATATTATCTAATCGTACTCAAATTATTACTTAAAGCGTAACGCCACATGTACGGACGCCCTTGGAGTGAAAAGCCACTTATGCTTTATCAACAACAAGTAATGCAAACAAATATACATACATGCTCATAATCATCCTCAAGACAATAATATATTACCAAAATCCGTTCTTTCTTCCCTTGTGGAATTTTCAAAACAACATATGTTTATTGACGAGTTCATACATGAATAAGCAACTACTACGAGATCGAGCAATCAAGTAGTCATAAGATCAAAATAAACTACATACTTTTACCAAGAAAGTTCTACAAGCTAAATCATTCAACTAACTTTATTTTCTTAAAGAAATAGTTTGAAAAACTCAACACACATCTTATCTATACTTAGGGGTAGAGAGTAAGGATACTCTACCTTGATCCGAAACTAGTCGGGGCCGAATAAGCTAGTTGGAAAGTGCCGCGGGCGTCGAATGCTCACAATCTGGACCAAACTTTGGGTGGCAGTAACTCGGTCAATACTTGGCCGAATAGGATCGTTCTTGAGTCTAAAACGAAGATCTCGAAGTTCTCTACGACTTTCGTGAAGGACGTTGTTCCTAAAAACAACTTTCGCCCGGAGAAAAATGGTGATAAAGAGATCGACAGTAAGCTGTCTGGACTGGAAATCCGAGAATTTCACTGAATTTCGGATGGCAATATCTTGGTCATTTCTTGACCGTTTGGGGTGGTTCTTGGGTCTAAACTGAAGCTCTCGAAGTATTCTACGACTTTCGTGGAGGACGTTGTTCCTAGAAATGACTTTCACCCGGAGAAAAAATGGAGTTTTTCGGAGGACAGTAGGCTGTCCAGAAACTAGTTTAGAGATTTTAGAGAGAAGTGAGAGCTATGCTTGGAGGTGTGAGTTGAATGAAAGTATGGGATGCTATTTATAGGCAAATGAAGCTCTCTCCCTCACTCCATTTGGCCGGCCACTATCTCTCTCTCTCTCCCCCATGGATGTGCTCCATGGACTAGTCTTGTCATGCTATAGTACTCCAACCAATTGCCAACTAGGTTAATAGTGTTCCAAGTACACCCACATGTTAAAATACAACTCACATACACCTCACTCTCCCTCTCCCTATTCGGCCACTCTCTCTCTCTCCTCTCCCATAGATTTGTTTCAAAGTCTTGTCTTGTCAAGCCAAAGTACAACAACAAGTGCAACTTGTTCAATAGTTGTCAAAGTACAATGCATGCACCTCATCTCTCCTCTCATCCGTATCTCTCTCTCTCTCTCTCTCCCACTTGTACTAGTCTATATATATATATATACACACACTAGGATGAAAACATATATAATAGTATAGATATGGGTACTTTGGGTACTACAAGATCTAGGGTTTTTCTAGTAAATTGATTTTCCAACTAAAATATACAATTACACACATGGTACTTTTCCATTATAATATAGACATATAGATACAAGTACATATATTTATATATATAGCCATGTACTTTACAAAATCTAGCCTAGATATACCACATGCCAATATCTAATAAAGTATTCTACTACTTTCAAAGTACTATGTACTAAACTAATAACCTAATATACTAAAGGATTATCACACATGGCCCAAATCTAATATTAAATCAAACAAGTACATGATTGTCAAGACTAACTATTATCCAAGGGATAATAGTTTCTCTAATGGTTAATAACCAATGGGTAATAATGGCTAGGATTCTAGTCTATCGTCCAATGGTTAATAAAACTCCTAACGGTTATTATCCAACGGTTAATGCTAGAAAGTCTAATACTTGCAATTAAGCACTAAGCTAATCTAATCTCGTACTTAGGAAGATTAACCAAGGTTTACCTATTGACCAACGGATAAATATTACCCTAACTTTTATCGTCCAATGGATAAAGACAAAAAGGGTAAATGGTCCATCTAGGGTTAGGGAGAAGTGATTAGGTGTAGGCACCCCAATTTGGACAATTTGGATCTCCTTGATTCGTGGCCCGGAGGCTCCCCGATGATGAATATGGGATCGAACAAGCCTTAGACCAATGGAACAATGCTTCTTGAAGGACTTCAAAAGGAAATAAAATGTCAAAAATCATTTTCAAACACTATGGATCAGTCCCAAGCGCTCCAGATCATTTTCAAAATCATTGACCAATCAACTCTCGAGCGCTCGAGAGTGAAGTCCCAAGCGCTCGAGACTTCCGTACTGCCCAATGGATGGGGGAGCCTCGCCATTATCCATGCAATCATCATTTCAGCCGTTCTTGGCTGGTCTTTGCCTTCAAATACACTCTATCTCAGTCAGAGGAGTCAGAGCAGGAGATCTGATTTGGATTCCAAATGACATTTTCCCATTTTGAACCATAGCTCATGTTTTGCCTATAAAAGGAGGCTTAGCCTTCATTTGAAAGCATGAACTCTCTCTCTCTAGAACCCCTCTCTCTGGTTTTTCAAAGCAGAAAACAAGTTCCATTCTCTCTCATGCAAAAAAACCCCCTTTTCAAAGGCAAAATAACCAAGAAATTTCAATAAGAGGAAAGGAGTTCAGTCCATGACAAACCTCTGATCCTCACTCCTCTTCCATCTTTCCAAGCTTTTCCTCAAGGATCAAAGTTCCAAGCAAAAGGTATAAGTCTCATACCTTGATTTCAAGCAAAAGTGGGGCTGTTTTCCCTTTTGAGGGAGGCTTCCCAGCTCACTCCAGTCCTCAATACTGAGAGTGTGAAGGGAAGACCTTAGTATCAAAGCAAGAGCAAAGGGCCATGAATGCTTTCCATGCATGTCGTACTGGAAGAACTCCCGAGCGCTTGGGACTGTTCTAGAGCGCTCGAGAGTGATGCCAGTTTTGTTTTTCCCTTTTTCCAGCATTCAAATGGACATGCATGAGTAGGGTGTGTGACAAAATTGTTCTTAATTCTTGTTAAGATATGTTGGTACAAATGGTCTGCTGTTTTCAGAGAAAAAGAAAATAAATGGTTTACACTTAAGACGTGGGAAAGAGTTTTGATCAGGATCTAAAGAGAAAAGAAAAGAAATCCTTTTCCACACTTCAAAAATGCGTGATCCAGTGTACCAGCATACTACATGTAATGGATTAGTCGGTTGACATCACCCTGGGGTGTGGAAAACTCCCGAGCGCTCGAGATCACTGCAGAGCGCTCGAGAGTGTTTTGCATGCAAGCTCAATCCATTCTCCTAATAGTTTTAGGTTTATTCCCCTTTTGTATGTCCATGCATGTGTCCCCTTTTGCTCCTCACAGCTGTAAAATCATTTTTCAGAAGGACAAAGATACATGGTTTGGAAGAATGGGGCCTGATCCCAGTTTTTCAAGCCTTCTGTTAAGCCTGTGTGATGTTTATGCTACTCAGATTTATATTTACATTGTACTCTTTTCATATTCTGTTGTACTAACAAAGCTTGCAGGGTTGGAATTCAAGCACTCCCAAGCGCTCGGGACCACTCCCGAGCGCTCGAGAGTGATTTCAGTGACAGGGTTTTATCTTGCTTCAATTTGTGTATTTTGCATGGTCATTTTTCATCATTCATTGTACAGTTGCACATGCATGCACTCCCTTACCTGTTAACCCCGTAAATATTTGCTAACTGTTCATATGAAACAAAACCATTTTGAAAAATCCCACAAATATTTAGTAGAGACCTATCCCGCGTCGGGCGAGGGGGGTGCCGTAAAACCCTTCCCCCCTCGTAATGTGGCTTCCGAACCCTTAACAAGTCTCTGGTTTTCAATTCAATCAATCATTTTCAAATTAAAACGGTTTCTCGGGTGGCGAACCACAAATCCGGGTGGCGACTCTTCAAAAAATTTTCAAATCGATTCTAAAAGGCGTGGCGTTTCCTAATGGGCCGCCCCGATTCCACCCGGGGCTGTGGTAGCCCACAGTGGCGACTCCGCTGGGGATAAGATTTAATTAATACTTAAGAGAAAATTTGGCATGTTTCCAAAACGGTCCGTTTTCCTTGAATATTAAGTAAATTTGCGAGCCAAGCTTGAAAAACATTTGTGGGATTTTCAAAATTGTTTTGTTTCATTTTTCTATCCTTTGTATATCTTATCCAGCCCCGCTGTTGTGTTTCGGCAATCTTGCCCGGCTTGCTGGTGACAAGGAATCCCGGAACGCTCAGTAACCCTCGACCGTGATGAGTCATATCTGCCGTTCGTACCGTTATTCGGTGTACGCTCGATAACGGGAGGTATACTTTGACTCTAGTCCGGGGAACCCTCTTCAAGCCAAAACCGGCCTTTGTACATGTTTAGCAAGCCATAGAACCTTCCCAAACTAGGACAGGAACCTACAGAGCAAGATTATGTGCTATAATCTGTTTAAATGCTGCATTACGATGCTTGCATTGTCATGCTGTCAGCCACGATGCTCGAGACTCGCTCGCGCGGTCTTCAGAAGGTTGCCAAGACCCGATGAAGAGTCATGCGCTCCAGTGCATGTTGTTTGAATTACATTAGTCCTCGAACCCGAACCTAAAGGAAACTAAGATTTTGCAAAGTCCTTGACTAAGCATTTGATCAGGATTTAACTAAAAGAAAGGAACGATAGGGGAGCAGGACATTGTGATGCCAAAACCATCCAGGCTAAAAGCAAGTGTACCGCTTACGCCACCTCGGTTATCGCATTACATTGTCCACCCCAAGTCATTCCGAACCAATGGTCGAATTGCCGATGGAATGTTAGCCGAATACTTAGCTTATTTTAGCATCTTTTGGGAATCGACCGTTCCAAAATGAGGATACACCCCAGAAATATGAGGATCAAGGCAACCTCCCGTAAACCAATCTTTTCGGAGTCGGTGACGATGATGGTGCACTCATTTTCCAAAATCATGCATGAATTTTCATAAAAATGCAAGCAGGAACCGCGTCTGAGCACGAGTTTTTGCTTTCCTGTCAGTTCTAAGCAATTGGGCCGAAGAAGAAGAGCACCATACCCTCTTGGACCAGACCTTTGGGACGGAGATTGGAACGGCTCCAACTACAAGCAGACTCCGTCAGTGCATCAGATTTGGGGGTCGGTATGGATTTGTTGATCGGAGGCTTAAACCCAAACCTGAATCCCGATCCAAACCCAAACAGAGGCAATCCAAACCCGAACGCTGGTAACCCGAATCCCAACCCGAATCCAAATCCAAACGGAGGCGAGCCGAATCCAAATCCAAATCCCGTCCCCAATCCCCGTGCAAACCCTAACCCGGGAAATTTGAATGGAGAGATGGCTCAAATTAGAGAAGACATTCAACGCCTGGGTGAACGTACTGATAACCAAATTGCCCAACTCATGATGATGATCACCGGAGTAGCACGGCGCCTTCCACCACAAACCCAGAACCCGATTCCTATCCCTAACCCAAATCCGATTCCTAACCCAATTCCTATCCCAAACCCGAATCCAAATCCCAACCTAAACTTCAACCCTAATCCTAACTCGAATCCGAACCAAGAACAGCTGGTGTTTGATTTGGAAACCCCGCAGAATCCCGAAATGGCAGCAGTATTGGCGAAACTTACTCAGCTGGAGGAATCTGTTGCAAGGAACGAGAAGATAGCATCGACCGGTTTCGACATCAATAAGCTTTGCTTGTTTCCTAATGCGAAGCTTCCAGAAAAGTTTAGGCCAATTGATTTCGCCAAATTTGATGGGGCGGGGGATCCAAAGGCCCACCTGACGGGATACATTGGAGCACTGTCTATGTGGGGAGTCGAGAAAGACGCTATGGCACAGATGTTCTCACAGACCTTGGTGGGACATGCATTACACTGGTTCACTTCGTTGGATGAAAGAAAGAAGCGATCCTGGGAGGACATATGCGCGGCTTTCGTGGCGCAGTACGACTACAACATCCAGTTGGAGGTAACCACCCGTGAGCTGGAGTCAACAAAGATGGAAGCAAAAGAGGCTTTCGCCGACTTCGTGAAGAGATGGAGGGGAAAAGAAGCACAGATGAAGGATAGGTCAAGTGACCGGGATCAAATCAGGATGATTGTCCGTAACCTCCAACCCAATCTCGCCCGGCACATGGTTATGGCCCAAGCATGCTCAGACTTTAAGACTTTCTTCGATACAGGCTTAGCCGTCGAAGAAGCAGTTCAATTGGGGATCCTTGACAAGCCCGAGCCTGCTCCCAAGCCCAAGAAGGTTTACTCCGGAAACAGCAACAACCTGTTTGGTAACGACAACTACGCCAACCTACCCAACACCTCCACAAATACAGCCCAAGCCGAGCCGGTGAACCAAATAGCCACTCAGACCAGTCAGCCGCGTACCCAACCCCGTACTTTTGCTCAATTCTCAGCACCGCTCTCTGCCGTGCTTGAGAAATTGGTCGAGAGCGGCACCCTCAAGCCACTTACCCCTACTCCCTTAGCTCAAAAGCTACCCCCATCCCACAATCCTAATGCCTACTGTGCCTATCATCAAAATGTAGGCCACCCTACCGACAACTACTTCCGCCTTTGTCATGCAATCCAAGATCTGATAGACAATAAACCCCTCCCCATGCCACCACAAAAACCAAACACCGTCTCAAACCCACTCCCAAAGCATTCCAATGCCCGCACCAACTTCATCTCCACAAGCCAACCCTTTAACCCCAGCCTTTACATCATCCCTGATTCTCAACCCAAACCGTCGAGTTGCCAACTGAAGATGCTGTCTGCGCACTGGAAACAGTGGAATAGGACTTTCAGGTAAGGTGGGAAGACCTGGTACAAGATTTCTTGGCGGTTGAAGAAAGAGCTCTCATCACTGGAGCATGGCCTGTGGCACTTGATACGCAGCAAGTTGAGGAATTGGAACAAGGAGAATGGAGACGAGACTGGGATGAGATGATGGCTAATCCTTTGGATGGGTACTCTCTGTTTGCTCTGTTCTTGGAACCTGAACCGGTTAGAGAAGAAGATGAATGGGAATGGGAGCCTGAACCCAACGGATGGCATTGGATGGATGATTCCGACCCCCTAGATGAGACATCATTGGTGTATCTCTTTCAAGAAGAAGAGGAAGTGGTAGAAGACTTGGATCTGATGAACCCCCGCATGCTCTCAGGGCTCAATGCCAGGACCATTGTCAACCTCACTCGAGACTCCGATGCTCTGGAGCGCGCCACGGATTATTATTTCTGCCCGCAGGAATACATCATCGAGGAGTTCTTTTCCAAACCCGTGGTTCAAATCCCTGACGATCCCAACATTTGTGTATTGGATCCAGAAGATCTGTGGGGAAAATCTGAATTGGTGAACGTATGGATGGATGGTGAAGAGCTGACTGTCAATAAGGCCATGTTGGGTGAGGGATCTCTGCAGATCAGCAATGACAACAGCAATGTCAACTTCTGGAATTCGCTGGAGGAGGATAGTATCTGGCATGCTTTGGAAATGGAAACTCTAAATGACACGTTGGAAAAGACAGCACTGGACAAAGGGAAGCGTAAGGCGGATGACTATGACTTGGACTTCTCTGATTTCTGGGAAGGTACTTGGTGGGAGCCCATTCCCAAAACAGTTAGCAACCTTACCAGAAGTGGGAGAGTTTACCAGCCTACCAACCTCCAGCAGGGTAGCTCATCCCGAGCCCCTCCACCGCAGCAGAATACCCCTGTCAATCCTACAAACCTGAACACTTCCGTCCCGCAAGCTCCACAAAATAACCCTTCTAGCTCCACTAAATCTAACCCACCTACCCAGTCCAAACTATCCATCGACCTCAACTCCCTCCCTGAAGCCGACCCTGAAGCCTCCGCTGATCCTATTATCCGTCAACTCCAGGAAACCCCTGCTCGCATGTCTATGTGGGGAGTGTTAGCTGCCTCCCGCGAGCACCGTCGCAGGCTTGTCAACACCCTCTCCAGACTTGAGGTCCCCTCTGATATTGCCCCAGAAGCTCTCATTGCTCTCATAACCCCGAACTTCACCCAGCACACCTTATCCTTCACCGAGAAAGATCTGCCGCCTGAAGGAGCTGACCACAACAAGCCCCTTCACATCACCATGAAGTGCCTCGGAAAGTGGGTTCCCGCAATCCTTGTTGATAATGGCTCCGCCATTAACGTGTGTCCACTCCGCACTGCTTATTGCTTGGGCTTTAAGAACAAAGACTTCGCGCCATCGAATTTGGGCGTTCGCGCTTATGATAATACGCGCCGAGATGTTCTGGGGACAATCAATCTGGAACTCGCAACTGGCAAGTTCAAGACCACCGTCGAATTCTGCGTACTGGAAATTCCTGCATCCTTCAATCTCCTATTGGGAAGGCCTTGGCTACATCGTCCGGATGTTATGGGTGTACCCTCAACATTGCACCAGAAACTGATCTTGGGTTTGGATTCTGGAACCCTCATCATTCATGGAGACTCAGGCATTCGCCCGCACTCCGAGGACAATTCCCCGCTGCTTGAGATTATGCATAGAGAGGAAGATGTTGCCATGGGAGGCTTTGCTGTCATGACTTCGAAGGTGTGTACTATCCGAGCCGAGGACGGCTTCTTGGTAAGCTCCGCAGCGCTGGAAATTATGAAAAAGATGAAGTATCTACTAGGCATGGGCTTGGGGCTTTACGCTCAAGGTGTCCCCGAATTCCCTGACTTCCCTGGGAGTAACGAACGTTTCGGTCTAGGCTATGATGCCTAGAAGAGTGGTCCAGCAAAGAAGTGGCGCAATCATGCCCGGTCCCGTGCAATTGAGATGAAGTCGAAGGGGAAAGAACCACTGTACCAAGGAGAACCTGAACCATTTGTGGACATCGAGACGAAAAAGAAGTATCCTGGCTTCGAAATCTTTGCCAATGATACCTGGGAGAGTGATGAAGAGGTTCCAAAGGTGGAAGAATTGTGCGAGGCACTCATTGGGTGGAAGCTTTGGTTTGGCGATCTCCAACACGCTCGAGGCGAGGATGCATGGAGGGTATGGTCGAAGATCTTGTGTGCTTGCGCTTGGAGATGAAGAAGAGATTGAAGACCCTTCCAAGCTCATTGTCGAGGCTATAGGCACTTATGATAATTGCATTTTCATTCCACATGTAACTCGCACTCACAGCACTTGCACTGAGTCTGAGTCCGAGTCTGACACTGACTCGTCGTCTAGCACAGAGTTGGAGCTTGTGCCCCTCGGCCCTCCACGTCGTAGCTTTCATTTTGAGTTCGAATAGACCGTTGTATTCCCCCCGTCTGCTGAAATGGTTAATGAAATGAACGACGTTTTCGCTTACTTGCCGATTTTTGAAATAAATTGTTTAGATCCCGATGATGAAGGAATAGATCTCGATAGGGACATTCCCAAGGAGATCCGTTCCCTTATCGATCCCGAAAATGAAAGGCATGCTCAGCCTTTAAAAGAAGAAATAATCTCAATAAACTTGGGTGATGAGGATGACCCTCGATTGGTTCAGGTAGGTTCCGGGCTGTCTCCCACTGAGCTTCAAGAGCTCACTAATTTACTAAAAGAATTCAAAGAAGTTTTTGCTTGGTCCCACGCGGACATGCCCGGAATCGACCCGGAGATAGTCGAACACAGAATCCCTCTCTACCCTGATGCAAAGCCCGTTAAGCAAAAACTAAGAAAAATGCAGCCTGATTGGGTATTAAAAATAAAAGAAGAGCTCACAAAACAAATCGACGCCGGTTTTCTAATCGTAACGGAGTACCCCACTTGGGTAGCCAACATCGTTCCTGTCCCCAAAAATTACGGAAAGATCAGAGTCTGCGTTGATTTCAGAGATCTGAACAAAGCGAGCCCTAAGGATGATTTTCCATTGCCGCACATAGATGTACTTGTTGATAATACCGCAGGGCACGCTCTATTATCCTTCATGGACGGCTTCTCAGGGTACAATCAGATTCTCCTAGCTCCGGAAGACAGAGAAAAGACTACGTTCATCACTGAGTGGGGGACATATTGCTATCGGGTCATGCCGTTTGGGTTGAAGAACGCCGGTCCTACGTATTAGAGGGGTGCTACCACACTGTTGCACGACATGATTCACAAGGAGGTCGAGGTATACGTCGATGACATGATAGTGAAGGGAAAGGAAAGGAAAGACCATCTCCCAGCATTGAGAAAGTTCTTTGAAAGGATTCGAAAGTGCGAACGCGACTCGATCCAGCGAAGTGCACTTTCGGGTTACTACCGAAAGATGCTTGGATTCATGATCACGACCAGAGGAATCGAGGTGGATCCTTCTAAGATTAAAGCCATTTTTGATATGAAGCCGCCTCAGTCCGAGAAGGAAGTTCGGTGTTTCTTGGGAAAGCTTCAGTTTATCAGTCGGTTCATCGCCAAGCTGACTCTGACCTGCGAACCGTTGTTTCGACTTCTCAAGAAAGATGTGAAATTCGAATGGAACGACAAGTGTCAAAAGGCTTTCGAAGCAGTGCGAACCTATCTTCAGAATCCGCCGATCTTGATGCCACCCGTTCCGGGAAAACCTTTGATCCTATACTTGTCTGTCACGCCCTCATCCATGGGGTGCATGTTAGCACAAGAGGGAGAAGATGGGTTGAAAGGGCAATCTACTACCTGAGCAAGAAAATGGTCGGAAGCGAAGAGTGATACACTTCATTGGAGAAGACGTGCTGGGCGCTCGTTTGGGCCACAAAGAAATTGAGACACTACATGCTGCCTTATTCGGTGATACTGATTTCTCGGATGGACCCCCTCAAATATCTATTCGAGAAGCCAGCGCTTACCGGTAAGCTAGCACGTTGGTTGCTCTTATTGGCCGAGTTCGAAATCAAGTATGTCACCCGCAAGTCGGTGAAAGGAAGAGCGAGCGAGTTTTGGCAGATCGCCCGATCGAGGGGCTATAACACACGGAGTTTCAATTTCGACGAAGATGTAATAGCTGATTAATGAAACATGGGCGTTGTATTTCGGCGCTACAAACCGAAGGGGTTTTGGAATTGGCGTCTTCTTGGTCTCGCCCAGGGAGTCACATATCCCCTTGCTTTCAAATTGAACTTGAAGTCACGAACAACGAGGCGGATATGAAGCGTGTATTGTTGGGATGGAAGCCACTGGAAATTGGAGTCAAAGTACTAGAGGTCGTGGGGGATTCTAACTTGGTCGTGTCACAAGCAAATGGAGAATGGAAGGTTAAAGATGAGAAGATGAAGCCGTATCATCAGCAACTCGACGAACTTATCCCGAATTTCCAGAAGGTAACTTTCACGCACGTCCCGAGGATGAAGAACCGCTTCGCTGACGCGCTCGCTACTTTGGCATCTATGTTGGAACTCCCGATCGGAGTAAAGTTAAGGCCTGTTATGATTGAACAAAGAGGGAAACACGTTTACGACTATGTCATGAACATCGATGAGCCTGATGATGGACTCCCTTGGTTTCACGATATTTGGAATTTCGTCGAGAAAGGAGAATTCCCTGATTCAACCAAGAAGGACCGCATTGCATTACAAAGATTGGCGTCTCAATACATCATTTGCGGTGGGCAATTGTATCGGCGATCTCCATGCGGAGTTCACAAGCTGTGCATTCACGGCGACGACACGAGAGCGGTAATGGAAGAGGTTCATGAAGGAGTCTGTGGACCACACATGAATGGGATGATGCTGGCTAAGAAAGTTTTGAGGTTGGGCTACTATTGGTAGACCATGGAGACAGATTGTATCGAGTACGTGCGCCGGTGTCATAAGTGCCAGACTCATGCTAATCTCATCCACGTCCCGCCTTCGGAATTACACTCCATGGCGACACCATGGCCATTCTCCGCCTGGGGCATCGATGTCATTGGAAGAATCACGCCTGCAGCCTCTAATGGCCACAGGTTTATCTTGGTAGCGGTCGATTATTTCACCAAATGGATCGAAGCAGCTTCGTACAGGACTTTGACGGCAGTTCAAGTGGCTCACTTTATCAGGCAAAACATCATTTATCGGTATGGGGTACCTCAAGCCTTTGTATCTGATAATGGTGTGCATTTCAAAGGGAAAGTTCTCGAGCTCTCTGACGAATTCAAGATTCAAGTGCATCACTTAACCACTTATCGACCACAAACGAATGGGGCAGTCGAAGCAGCCAACAAAACCATCAAGTCGATTCTTGAGAGGACTGTCGAATCAGCTAGGGATTGGCATGAACAGCTACCACTAGCTTTATGGGGATACCGGACGTCTATTCGCACACCGACGGGGGCAACACCCTATTCCTTGGTGTACGGTATGGAAGCCGTTCTCCCCATCGAGCTGGAAGTTCCATCGCTCAGGGTCATGGTTGAACAAGGAATAGATGAGGCCGATTGGATCAGTGGAAGATTCGAAGAGCTCATGTTGTTTGATGAAAGGAGACTCCGGGCATTGTATCACATTCAGGGTTATCAGCGGAGAATCGCCCGGGCATTCAACAAGAAGGTGAAGTCGAGGGACCTGCAAGAGGGAGACATGGTAGTCAAGGAAATTCGTGCACCGATCTTTGATCTACGGGGGAAGTTCCGACCAAAGTGGGCCGGGCCGTACATCATCAAGTCGATCCTTTCCGGAGGAGCAGCTTCAATCATCGATCTGGACGGCAACGAATTCTCGAATCTTGTCAATTTGGACCAACTCAAACGATATTACCCCTGAGAGAGCTCGCTGGGCCGAAAACCGCAAGGGCGAGCGGTACCAGGCAAAAATTAGAACAAGCCTGCTAGGTCGAAAACCCGTACGGGCGGCCTAGGCAAAAGTAAAGGCAAAAAGTTGAAAAAGAGCTCGCTAGGCCGAAAACCCGAAAGGGCGGTTCTAGGCAAAATTTAGAGCGCAAAAGGAGAGTGTTAATACCCGAGCGAACCCTAGCCCGAACTACGTATGGGCCTGATTCCCTTTCTTAAGGGATACGTAGGCAATCTCACTCTGTGGTTCGGTCCTAAATTTCAAAACTCAAATCCAAATTGACAAGTCAATGCTCTTTCTTTCAAAGTACATGCAATTAATGAACCGAAAGGGGGAAACCCTTAATCAGTCAATTTTATTCCGATGATTTCTTTATTACAAGCTGAGCATGAAAACGGAAAACGCACAACAAGACCTAACTTTTATTTCAAAAAAAACGGCAAAATAAGCAATCAACCCATTCTCGCTTCCACATCTCTCCTTAGCCACTTGCGGTACCTTCCTGTTGAAGCAATGGAGTAAAGAGGATCATTTGGCTCAGTCCTACGAGCCTCCCATGTACGAACATAACTCCGAAGGCCCGGAATGGTGAAGGGAGGGAGACGAAGCACTTCAGATCCTTGCGGCGGCACTTATTGACTAAGTCCGAGCTGACGAAGGATGCGGAAAGGCGAGTAGAAAGTGAAGCCTGCCAAGCCAGCCATAAACACATGCATCGAGCCCATGTTGCTCCACGGTCATCACAGGAGCCTCAGCCAATGGCACCGCCAAGCAATATCATCTTCCTCTGCAGACGCGAGGAAATCGGCCCAGTCATCTTCACTGCTGTACATCACCTGGAAAGGACGGTTCCATCCGCTAGCCCGGTACCACCAGTCATTCGCCGGCGGTGTCAGCAAACCCAACTTATCACAGAGCCACATCTATCCAAAAGAGAGAAAACAAGCAAGGAGCCAGATAAAGCCTAAACTGAGTGATGAGGTAAAATGAACGTGAGAAATAGAAAAAGGAGAGCCGAGTGAGGTCCCTAACCTGCAGCAACAGCGGGCTACCACCAAAACCCTTGTACGTCCCACACGAACAGCGCATCCAACCCCATCAAGGTTTCCGCAAGAACCAAGGGCGCTAACGTCTTTGCGAGCCTCGATCTAAGCAGCGCAACTCCCACCAACAGAGAACTGGCCGACCGACAGATGGAACCAAAGCAGAAAGCCGCCAGGAGGCAAATGCAACAGGCTATCATCCGGCGATCTTGGTACTCGAAATCGGTCAAGTCTCCAGGTGGACTGCCTCGTACAGCTGCACGATGTTGATGGCATTGCCCCGGGTCAAGAACTCAGCAACGTTCCCACTGACACCCAGTTTAGCTTTTACGATATTCTTCATGCTCTCCCTAAGCATCGGAACAATTGGCTCGGCGGAGTCATGGCTGCCAAGATAGGCGTGAAATTCCTCGACGGTGGGACATAGCTCTTGTGAACCGAAGCGAAAGACATGCACTTCGGGATCCCAAAAGCGTGCCGCCGCATGCAGCAAGACAGGACGGATAACAATCTCGCGGAGATATTTCAAGGCGTGGAGGCGATGCCCTCGGAAGTTCAGCCAACCGATGCCCTCAAGGCTGTCCAACCAAGGGCGGAGCAAGGCTTGGTTCAACAAAGCCATGAGAAATGGGATTTTTGAGAGATGAATGATGGAATGAGGTGTGAGGACTTACCAAAGTGAGTCTGGTATTTATAGAAGCTTAGGGGAGGCATCACCACTTCCCCACCAGCCTTGAAACTCATCATTTCCAAAACCCTTTTGGAATTCAAACTTTGGAAAGCTTGAAAAGGCTTTGGAAAAGCACTAGACTTGCTTTGGGAAGCCACTGACCCCTGGGAAGCAGCATAGGGCAAGTTACAAGGTGTCTGGGAAGTGTGTACACAGAAGAAAGCAGCAGGCCAAAGCTAGGAAATGACCTTGGGAAGTTGCAGGAGTCTGCAGATTACAGAAGTCCCGAGCGCTCGAGACTTAACTCCCAAGCGCTCGACAATACTCTCGAGCGCTCGAGAGTTCTGCTGTATTGACAGCAAGTTTTGTTCTCTGGTTTTGAGTCTCAAGATGGCACCTCAAGCTCTGTTCCTCCTATGCAACAAATTCCAGTCTGTTCTTGAGGGGATGCAGCATGACCAGTTGTCCATTTGTCTCAATATTCAAACTTATTCCTCGAAAAATCCCAAAATTTTAATAGTTTCCTTCCCGTCGACGTGTCAAAACTCGTGTCGAGAGCATTTGTCCAATTCCAATGGTGTACGCATGTCTTAATACATGATGGTGACTTTGTGGAACAGTCGAACGCACACCAAAGCTTGCGAAATCAACTTCCACCTCCCAACGTCCCTATTTCACTAATTATAGTGGCGTTAGAGGCATGCCCTCAGAATAAGTGCTCTCGTGTCCCATTCCCGTGTCCGGTCTCGGTTAAGTGTAGTTGTTATGTGCCTTAGTGCTTGCGTATTCCACGTTGAGGGTGTTCTTGTCATTCGAAGACAATTTCTATAAGTCGAGTCGATTATGTCGAGTTTTATCCCGTTTTAGGAGTATCGGTCGAAATTCGCGTGCTCTTTACTTTCTTTCAAAGCTAGACAGATATATTTCATAAAATACAATTCTTAAAGGGAGTGCGAACAAATGCAAATGGATAAAAGTGTAAATTTTCATAAGTCAATACGGTATCTACAATGAATAAGGAAGGAAGTACATAAGTTGGGGCAAACACACGCCCAATCCTACCTACCGGGGCACGCAGACCCAAATAAAATCAAGGCACGCAGGCCCAGAAGCAACAACTATCTTGGCACGCAGGCCCATGTAAAAGAAAAGGCTAATGAAAGCAAAAAAAAAAAACTGAAGACTCAGCTCAGACGAGTCCTCTTCTGCTGACGTCCCTCGGACTCAGAGCTCTCAACCTCGACCTCGTCATCATCGTCATCGTCGGAAGGGCCTGAGGCGCTGCTCGAGTCAGTAGACCCTAAAGCTCGTGACTCGAGCGACTCCTCTGTGTCCTCCTCTGACTCCTCAGGAGCGGGTCTACGCCGAGACGCTGCCCTCGGAACCACCTCGAACTGTCCAGCCCCCGCTCTCCGTCTACCCTGGCCTCTCGTGCTGGTGGAAGCTGGAAGGCTCGTGGTAACCTGCGGCTGTGTCCTGGCTGAGCGTTGTGGCTGCACCTGCATATCATAAGCATTCATACATTTGGTACATGTTTTAAAATTCAATGAAATGCATGTGCATGTGTTGCATTTTCATACCTGTGCAGCAACAGGTAAAGCAAGCTCAGGAACGGGTCTGGTCTGGAGAATCCTCCCCTTCCAACAGCTGCCGCATCCCTACCATCAGCATAATGGCCTGCTCAGCCCATTCTCTCGGCACCTGCATGATAATTCAAAGATCAAAACAGTGGATGCGTGTGCAAGAAACATTTAAAGTATCGAAAGATGCAAAGTCATATTATACGTGTGCTGGAAGTCGCATCGATAGATGCGGGAGGCGTGGAATGTCCAACAACGCACGTGCTCCAGAAGGGTCTCTCACCCCTATCGTCCAGTCCAATGTCGGCAGCCCGACTGGAGCAGAAGTGGCAGCTGCCTCAGGAACCCCGGTACTGCTCTCGCCTCGTCCTAAAGAACCAGCACCTCTCCCAGCAGCAGCAGGTCGCCCCTACCACGTGAAGAAGCGACCACCGCGGCCTCGCTTCCTCAGTCTCGGCTCAACCTCACCTCCAGCTCGCCACTGCCTCGTCTCCAGCGCACCTCCGGTCTCCCTCACGGCCCTCATGGCCTCGGCCCGGCTATCCGTCTCCTCGGCTCGCCTCACACCCAGTGGTGGCAGGTACCTGTCTCTGTAGGCTGCATAGTCCAATGTGCGCCGCAAGTACCGCTCCAAGTCAGTGTCCGGCACCGTGTATCGCTCCAGCTCAGCCCGAGTGTAGGTCTCAGTCCGCTGCACCCGTGGAGGGAGTGGCCCTGGCACAATGAACTCAGGAACACCGAGCGACTGTCGAGTCACCCGATCTCCTAAGTACCACTGCCAGCCCAATGGACACTCCAGCAAGACTCGACTCCTGGTCACCTCCCGGCTCCTCGGAAGGAAGTCAGCCTCCACCCTCGCCCATCGATCCCAGTGAACCTGCATTCAGTTGTTGTTCATTAATAATCAAATCTGGTAAAAGAAAGCGCAGGCATGAAAAGGAAGAAAAGATTGATGTTTGTACCGTAACCCCAGTGATGTTATCCAGCCAACGCCGGAAAACCATCACTTGCCCCCTCTGCTCTTTGGCCCTCCGATACTCTGTGCTCCATGCAAGCGCACGTGGAAGCAAGTGTGGATTTGTGCAAGTGTTCTCGGGCGGGAACATGCCCAAGACCTCATAAGCCCAAAGCTGCAAATCATGAAGATCAAGTCGATTCAAGTCAGATACATGTTCAAATTCAATTCAATTCAATCAATCAAAAGCAATTCAAAGCAAGGATGTCGAGTCATACCTCTATCACCCGCCAGTATCCACCAATGGTGTCCCCCACCCCGCGTGTGGCAGCCCCCAGAAAACAGTAGAGAGTGCACAGAGCAGCACCTCCCCAGTCGTATCGGCCCGCCTGCCTCGGATCAACCAGGCCGGCCAGGTAACTCAGGTGAACCCGAGATCGCCTGGCGAAACGAAGAAGCCCGAGCAGTGCGACAAATAGGCCCTGGCCATCTGGGCGCCTCGGCGTCATCCGGCTCGTGATCGATGACACCGTGAAGCGCTGTACTCAAATACCGTCGTGGCGCGGGACGACAAGGAACCACCTCAGAGCTGCGTCATCCAGTGCTATACTCGGATCGAATGGAATCGGCTCACCTCCGACCCGGAGCCCTGTAATCGCGGCGAAGTCAAGGGGCGTCACCGTCATCTCCCCGAAGCGGAAGTGAAACGTGTTGGTGGTGTCCCACCATCGCTCTACCAGTGCTGTCATCACCGCACGGTCAACCCTCGCCGATGTCAACAACTGGATGAAAGGCCCGAAACCAGTCTCCTCCACTAACTCCCGCACTCTCCTAGGCAACTCCCGGAAGTATCTCAGAGAGCTGGCTGAACCTCCATGGCCGAAGATATCCTTGGTACGCTGTTTCAACAGAGCAAAGGAATAGCATCAGTTAGCAAAGTAATAATTCAAGGAGGAAAGCCGAATGCAGGAAAGTAAAATATTAAACTCATACCGTAGTCCATCCTGAAGAGATGTGTGAAGCCCGATCTCGGAGAAGCAAGTCCTCCGGATAATCTGTCCGTGCAGGAGTATAGCTAATCATCCCCGTAGGCTCAAAGAAGTGCAACCGTGGTGCGTAAGTACTCGACGTAAACCCCGGGCGTGCACTAGCCAGGTAGGCCTTCGCCTCAGCCGCCGCCGTGACTCGCTCCTCAACTACCACATCCTCCTCCTCTGGCTCCTTTAGCTCTAACTCCTCCACCTCTGGCGGTCCTGTGTCCGCCGTCGTCTGTGCACCACTAAGTAACGCTCCCAACAAGAGGGCCGAGGTCTGATCCTCTATTGTCCTCAGTACCTCTCTCATCCCAGCGTCGAGGCCAAGTGCGTCCAGTATATCCTGCGGCCTCGCACTGTCCAAGAAATCCCCCTCCGTGAATGGGACCGGCTGTGAAGCCCCGATCCCACTGTCACCAACCCTTGGCTCAACCACTGTCGCCCTCAGCACTGGCGTCGCGACAACGCGACCGGCTATCACCACTTCATCACCAGCCCTGTCCCTCTGCTCATCTCCGGCCCGCTCCGCGGCCGCGAGTAACTCCTCCACTGTAGGAGTGTGTGGAATACCTGTAACATCACCCCCGCTACCCGAGGTCTCCATCTCACCACCCGATGTACCCCTGCTGCCCACAGCCAGCTCGCCGCCGTCTCCTCGCACCCCCTCACTGTCACCCATGTCTCTTACCCCCGCTAGACCACCACTGCTACTCTCTACTACTACCAGGCCCTCGCCAGCCTCGACCCTCATAACTGAGTCATCACCAGCAGCTTCCCCCCGAGCTGGCGCAGCAATACCACTACTGGCCGCCTCCATGGCCGCCACCTCCTCGCTCCTGGCCTTGCTGACCTCCTCCGTCACCGCTTCCGGACTCTCATCCATCCCCGTATCTGCCACTACAACCGTGCCCTCACCAGCGACCACTCCCCCTCCTGGCGCCGTGCCGCCGGTCTCTTCCTCCATCACCGCTGCCACCTCCTCGCGGTTGGGCAGCTCCTCGTCACCACCACTGGCCATCCCTTGTTCTTCTGCTCCCCAAAACTTCTTCTTCCTCTTGATTCGTATCTCTTGGCACACCACAGACCACCGTAAGATCGAAGAGATCTCGAGATCTCCGATTCGATCTGTCTTGGAGTAAGAGAGATCGAGAGAGATTGAGAGAGTAAGGGAGATCGTCGGAGAGAGATCGCCTGAGAGAGCGGGTGTGAATAATCGAGTTGCAGAGGTGTACGGTTTGCTCTGGTTCTGGAGCGCTTGGGAGTGAGGTTTAAACCCCAAATCAGTCAAAGAAGGTGAACAGGACAGTGGCCCCCAGCAAAGGTCTCGAGCGCTCAAGACCACTCCCGAGCGCTTGGGAGTGGTTCTGAGCGCTGGGATCTTTCCTCAGCCTTCGTGCCGGCCCCCGTCGTCCCGTGCCTCTTCCCGCCAACGAGGCTTGCTTAGCTTTTCCCTCTCTTTTTACAAAATCAATCTCAGTCCTGGCTTTGGCCGCGTCAAACGGAATTAGAGGAAGCGAGTCCTAGTCGGTGTTGTGATTTTGAGCTCACGCCCCTCGACTGGCTATTTTACTTGGTGGTCGATTGAAATTTTGTCTATTTATGCTAATCTCAACATGTTGACAGGTATTTCTACCCTACAGATACTACTTTATCATCGTTCTGTCCGCCGAACAAAGTAACAGGTGGATCATTTACATGTTTATCTTATTAAACACGTGTCGATTCTTTCTCGTGCATGCACCGCACGTGCTTCTTTCCGCCAAACAGAGCAACATGTGGATCATTTACATGTTTATCTTATTAAGTTCGTGTCGATCTTTTCTCTTGCATGCATCACACGTGCTTGCATTTTCTGTCCGCCAAACAGAGCAACAGGTGGACTTTTCATACAATTATCTTATCAACCTCGTGTCAATCACTTTTCATGCATGCATCACATGTGCTTGCACTTTCTATCCACCAAACAGAGCAACAGGTGGACTTCCATTTGTATTGTCGAGATCTTGTTAATTTTACTTGTGCATGCATAACACGTGCTCACATTTGCCCCGAAGAACTACGCTGGTCTGATCCCTGCAGAAAAGGGTACGTAGGCAGTCCGAAAGGACGCGACCTCATGCGTTGAATGTGTTGTTTTGCATTTGTTTTTGGAATTAAGGATTTGTCTTGGCTCGAATTGGGCTGTCTCAATCTTTGGACGTCACTCATATCAAGACGTGATATCGAGCAACGCCCAAAGAGGGGCAACTGTAGACACCCCAATTTGGACAATTTGGATCTCCTTGATTCGTGGCCCGGAGGCTCCCCGATGATGAATATGGGATCGAACAAGCCTTAGACCAATGGAACAATGCTTCTTGAAGGACTTCAAAAGGAAATAAAATGTCAAAAATCATTTTCAAACACTATGGATCAGTCCCAAGCGCTCCAGATCATTTTCAAAATCATTGACCAGTCAACTCTCGAGCGCTCGAGAGTGAAGTCCCAAGCGCTCGAGACTTCCGTACTGCCCAATGGATGGGGGAGCCTCGCCATTATCCATGCAATCATCATTTCAGCCGTTCTTGGCTGGTCTTTGCCTTCAAATACACTCTATCTCAGTCAGAGGAGTCAGAGCAGGAGATCTGATTTGGATTCCAAATGACATTTTCCCATTTTGAACCATAGCTCATGTTTTGCCTATAAAAGGAGGCTTAGCCTTCATTTGAAAGCATGAACTCTCTCTCTCTAGAACCCCTCTCTCTGGTTTTTCAAAGCAGAAAACAAGTTCCATTCTCTCTCATGCAAAAAAACCCCCTTTTCAAAGGCAAAATAACCAAGAAATTTCAATAAGAGGAAAGGAGTTCAGTCCATGACAAACCTCTGATCCTCACTCCTCTTCCATCTTTCCAAGCTTTTCCTCAAGGATCAAAGTTCCAAGCAAAAGGTATAAGTCTCATACCTTGATTTCAAGCAAAAGTGGGGCTGTTTTCCCTTTTGAGGGAGGCTTCCCAGCTCACTCCAGTCCTCAATACTGAGAGTGTGAAGGGAAGACCTTAGTATCAAAGCAAGAGCAAAGGGCCATGAATGCTTTCCATGCATGTCGTACTGGAAGAACTCCCGAGCGCTTGGGACTGTTCTAGAGCGCTCGAGAGTGATGCCAGTTTTGTTTTTCCCTTTTTCCAGCATTCAAATGGACATGCATGAGTAGGGTGTGTTCCAAAATTGTTCTTAATTCTTGTTAAGATATGTTGGTACAAATGGTCTGTTGTTTTCAGAGAAAAAGAAAATAAATGGTTTACACTTAAGGCGTGGGAAAGAGTTTTGATCAGGATCTAAAGAGAAAAGAAAAGAAATCCTTTTCCACACTTCAAAAATGCGTGATCCAGTGTACCAGCATACTACATGTAATGGATTAGTCGGTTGACATCACCCTGGGGTGTGGAAAACTCCCGAGCGCTCGAGATCACTGCAGAGCGCTCGAGAGTGTTTTGCATGCAAGCTCAATCCATTCTCCTAATAGTTTTAGGTTTATTCCCCTTTTGTATGTCCATGCATGTGTCCCTTTGCTCCTCACAACAGTAAAATCATTTTTCAGAAGGACAAAGATACATGGTTTGGAAGAATGGGGTCTGATCCCAGTTTTTCAAGCCTTCTGTTAAGCCTGTGTGATGTTTATGCTACTCAGATTTATATTTACATTGTACTCTTTTCATATTCTGTTGTACTAACAAAGCTTGCAGGGTTGGAATTCAAGCACTCCCAAGCGCTCGGGACCACTCCCGAGCGCTCGAGAGTGATTTCAGTGACAGGGCTTTATCTTGCTTCAATTTGTGTATTTTGCATGGTCATTTTTCATCATTCATTGTACAGTTGCACATGCATGCACTCCCTTACCTGTTAACCCCGTAAATATTTGCTAACTGTTCATATGAAACAAAACCATTTTGAAAAATCCCACAAATGTTTAGTAGAGACCGATCCCGCGTCGGGCGAGGGGGGTGCCGTAAAACCCTTCCCCCTCGTAATGTGGCTTCCGAACCCTTAACAAGTCTCTGGTTTTCAATTCAATCAATCATTTTCAAATCAAAACGGTTTCTCGGGTGGCGAACCACAAATCCGGGTGGCGACTCTTCAAAAAATTTTCAAATCGATTTTCAAAAAGCGAACGAGGCGCTTCTTTTACGGGCCGCCCCGATTCAAAACCCGGGGCTGTGGTAGCCCACATTAGGCTAAATGGGCATTAGGCTATTCTAATTAATCGGTTAAAGACTAACGATACTTAATCTAGGCTTTCATTGCTCGAGTGGTATTTTGGTTTTATTTAGTGGGAAATCGCCTAATAACGGAATATTAAAGCCCGACGGTGCCAAACGCCAAGGCAGTGCGTGAGCGTGGCCAAGGCAGCCTGGTAGCAAAGCGGTGGCCAGGCGGTGGCCAAAGCAGCCCGATGGCCAAACAAAGTGGCCAAAGCGACCGAGCAGCGGTGGCGGTGGCCAGCGATGGCCAAACAAAGGCCAAAGCGACCGGTAGCGATGGCCAAAGCGGTGGCAACGATGGCAAAGCGGCCAGCGGTGGCGGTGGCGAGCAAAGTAAACCACGCGAGCAAAAGCAAGCGCGACCCGACGCCAAGGCCAGTAACCCGATGGCGACCAAAGGCGAGCAAAGCGGCCAAAGAACGCCAAGGCGAAGCGATCGCGCGACCGACGCCAAGACAAGCGGACGCCAGCTGGCAGCGGCGTGGCAGCCGACGCCAAGGCAAGGCAGCGCGACAGCGAGCCGACGCCAAGCGGCGCGCGACAAGCCGAGGCCAAGGCAAGGCAGGCGCGACAGTGATCCGACGCCAAGGCAAGGCAGGCGCGACAGTGGCCCGATGCCAAGGCAGCCTAGCCAAGCCAAAGCAAGGTAGTCAAGTTAACGGTTATGGCAAAGACTAAAAATTAACCACTTTGGCATCGATGCAACGCTCTAGGTTATGAAAATGTAACTAAGCCAAACGGTAGTTAGGGTTGCTAACTAATCGGTTGCCATGTAGGATTTCCAGCCGAAAAATATAATTCTAGGATTTTACTACCGTTACCAAGTAATCATACCAAGGTCTTAATAGGCATACTCGTCTTTAGAAAATGAACTTAATGTCCGGGCGATGAATACCAATCTCCTAAGTCATTAAACCCAATTACGACGGATTATTAATCGCTAAAGGGATTTATAAAACAAATAAAAAATTTTCAAATATAATAACAAAATTTTATAAGTCAATAACGACCGATTTTTGGGTGTTAAAAAAATGAAATCCAAGTATTAAAATAAAATTCAAATTTTTAACGAAATTTTTATTGATCAAAAATCAGGGTCGTTACACTTATTTTCGAATTAAATGTGATATATTATAAGAGAATGACGTGTCTCATAAAACAAAAAATAAATACTTTGAAAATTTAAAAACCTTAAGGGAACGGGGCCAGTGAGCAATGACTTTTACATCTTCGTTTGCCCTCATAATTAAACAATGAAAAATAGTACTTTGATTTTTCAATAATTCTATAATCACACCAATTTTACACATCCAAATACAAATCCACACACACAAGTATGTGGGCTCCATACACACTGCACTCTAGTGTAGTGTAGAGTGTGGGTGTGTGTTTGGGAAAATTCACCAACTTTTACCCACTAACTTTACAAAATAGACACTTATTAAGGGACAGTCCAAAATGGAATACCGGACTCTAAAAAAGGAACGGAGGGAGTACTTTATTTTTTCAATAATTCTACCACACCCACACACACAAGTGTGGTCCTAGAATAGTTGATGTTTCTTGTAGGGATAGTTTCCTAGAATAGTTTCCTAGAATAGTTCTACCACACCCACACCCACACCCACTAACTTTCCTAGAATAGTTGCTGTTTCTTGAAATAGCAAAAGAAATTTATTAATCTTTATAAAAAGATTATAAAAATTAAACGGATTAAGAACACACCGACAATAAATCACCCGAGACTGAAGGAAGGCAAACGCCAAACGAAGAACTTTTACTATTTTTCCCCCATAATATCAAGATTCGATGACCGCATTTGCAAATCAAGTGTAAAATTTCCCTATCATTGCACCCAAGTCAAGTCTTTGAAGACTGGCGGCCGCTGGCCAGCTTCCGAACACCAATATGAGAAGTTTAAAGGAAAACATGAAGGAAACTGTGCTAGAATCTTCTGAATTTCCTCCTTAATTGTAAAGAAGCTACCGAAGGTGGTCTCCACTTTCTTTCTTTTTTTTCTGGAACACGGGATGTTTCGGGTCAACTTCCACGTGCCTCATATCATTTACTGCAGTTCTTTCCATAGCCGTTTCACATATTTACGCGTGTAGTGAGGTAGCTCCAAATATTACTCACAAGAAAAATTGAACTAAGACCTCAAAAGAGAATAAACCATAAATTCCAGTTCAAAACCAAAGGGGCCAATCCTAGTGGCCCCCACCATGTCTTTGCCTTATTTATTTAATAAAATAGAAATTGTATGAGTATAGCGAAAGCTGTATAAAAAACTTGCATAGATTCATTCGTTTAGGGTCTTACAAAGATGATCGGAGTCGTTCATTTTGTTCAAAATTTATTTTTTAGCGTCCTTGTAAAAAATCATCTCAATCCAATATCGGTATGGAGCCCAAATTCTGAAGCAAAGTTTGATGATTCTTAAACGTCCTTATCGATATTGGATTGAGATGATTTTTTACAAGGACGCAAAAAAATAAATTTTGAACAAAATGAACAATTCCAATCATCTTTGTAGGACCCGAAAAGAGTCCAAAATGAACCTGTGCAAGTTGTTTAATTTGTACAGCTGTTAATAAAATTGCACCCTATTCCCAACAAACATTTCCCTTGGACGACATTTAGAAGAACGAGTGTTATCAACAGTGGACACAAAGATTGATAAAGACCTCGTACAAAAAACGACTCCCATAACAGTAAAATTCTTGGTTTTTTTTTTGTTTTTTGTTTGCTTTGAGCAGTATAATTCTTGTGTTTTGTGACTCGGGTGTTTCTACTAACCAATAAGTTGTGAACCATAATTTTTTAATTTTGTTCTTATTCAATTTTTTTGGCCTTTGCTAATTTTGCGCCAAACTTTTATGTAATAATGGTTCGTCTCGATGAGAAGAATCGAAAGAGTAAAAATTATAACTTTTACACAAATATTTTGAGAAATATTCAAGCGAAAGCTCAAAATGTCATTTGTTTGGACTTTTTCAAAAGTACCTATGTAAAAGTCATAAGTTTTTACTTTTTCGATTTTACTTGTTGAGACGAACCAATATTACATTAAAACTTGTCTTAAAATTAATAAACATGAAAAGAAATTTCAATAAGAACAAACATAAAAAGTTGTGGTCCAGAATTTGATTAGTGGACCACAGTTTGGGGTGGTTCAAACAATTTTTTTCTTTTCATCTAATTCTTAGTTGGATTTTCCTTTCCCTTTCCCTATCCATCCTTTGTCAAGATTTCTGAATAAAATTTTTGCCTATCAAAAATAAAAAAAAATTTTTTGATTAGTGAAAACACCCCATCCGTAACTCTCCGTCAGTAGTTCTTGTATTAAAGCACAAATAAGGATAACGAAATGTATACAAGCAAATTTTCTATTCAATCAATTCGTCAGGATTTATGTGACAGAATGAATAAACACAAATTGTATATATATATATAGAGACATAAAGTATGGTCACACCGATTTTGCCAAAACATTGTGACGTTGTGTCAGTCCTGGAAAGCGCAGAATTCCAGTCTCCAAATGTCTACTATGTGCTATGGTATCAACTCGGGTCAGTTCATATGGGATCAGGTTTTAATGGGACTCTACTGGTGAAAGTAGAATTGATTATTGGAGCCTTTACCACCGCACATAACTAGGGCTGCAAACGATCCGAGCCGCTTGCGAGCGGCTCAAAGCTCGGCTTGATAACGGCTCGGCTCGGCTCGGTTCAAGACACAAACGAACGAGCTCGAGCTAAAATATTGGGCTCGTTTCATAAACGAGCCGAGCTCGAGCTCGTCGAAACTCGGCTCGAATTGGCTCGCGAGCCCAATTATATATATTTGTATACATATATATACATATATATAATATTTGTATATATAGATATATATATATATATATAGACACACACACACACAAGTGAGCCGAGCTCATTTATCGAGCCTAAGCAACCCGAGCTCATTTATCGAGCCTAAGTGAGCCGAGCTCGAGCTCGTTTTTTGCAGCTCATCACGAGCTTGAGCCGAGCTCGAGCTCGAGCTAGCTTGATTTTTGGCGAGCCGAGCTCGAGCACTCCAAAACTCGGCTCGGCTCGGCTCGTTTGCAGCCCTACACATAACACATTTACATGGAATCCATGTGTTTAGTGTTCGGTTCCACACAAATGTGTGATGGTAGAAGAATTTAGGGTACCGCGTGACAGTGCTCCAATGAGCAAGTAATAATCTTCCCATTTGGACCTCCTCGCTAGCTCCCTGCCTTATGCTAGGGTTTATTTTTATTTTTTTTTCTTTTTTCTTTTTTTTTTTGGGGGAAGTTATTGAAGATTACGTGTTCCGATGAACTGGACTAATCTCTTCAACCCCTCCCACAAGTGGCGGAGCCAGGATTTTGTACCCGAATGAGTCATCTTAATAGTTATATATTATCAGAACATATACTTTTTTTTTGGTAAATGAACATATACTTATTATATCATAAGATTTTTGTTTTTCAATACATTACATTTATATATTGAAATGATTCTAACCTAATGCAGTTAAAATATACCAATTATTTTTTTTAGGCTAAATCAACTGTCACGTGCTTATTTTTTACTTACAAAAGACATTGATAAATGAGAATGTAAAATAACCGATTTTTTATCAAATCAAGCCAAAATTACTATTAAGATTATAAGTAGTTATACACGAATAATTATCGATAATATTTAAAATTTAAATACAGTACATACAAACTAAAAATTTTAAATTTCGGGAGCTCAGGGGCCCGAGGCCACCCCCCCCCAACCCACACCCCCATGCCTCACACAGCCCTTTTCATGCGTTCGCAAGCTTATGTCGTATTTTGTTTTGCTGCCACCACTTTTCTTGGATGAAAGCAATTTCTAACCAACAATTAATCTCACAAGAGGAAGGAAGAGAAGAAAACAAAACCAATCCTTGTGTTCAAGTTTACTTGCCCACCAATTTCATGAACTGAAGTCTATTAGATCATACCTTGGGTAAAAATTTCCCAATAGCAGAATACTAGGTACAAATCATGATTCATGACGAAAGTAAAAGCTAGTCCATCATACGAATGTACGCTGTTAGAGCCTTATTCGGCTAAATAATTCATGTTGAATTATTTTTTTGTTCTTATTCAAAAAATATTGTATTTATTAGTTTTTCGTCAATTTTTTTGGAAATTATTGTTTCGTCATGACAAAAGAAATCTAAAAAAATAAAAAAAATTACAACCAAAATCAATTTTTTTAATAAAGACAAAAATAAGTCAATAAGCCAATTTTTTCGTCTTTATTGAAAAAATTTTAAATTTTGATCATAATTTTTTACTTATTAGATTTCTTTTGTCATGACGAAACAATAATTCTCAAAAAATTAGCAAATGCGATTTTTTTTAATAAAGACAAAATAATCCATGATGAATTATTTATCCCAATAAGGCCTAGTGAAGTGAAGTAAGGGGATAAGTAGCGACGGTTGTCACCCTTACGATTTTGAGAATTTATGTTACTTTATTTGTAGCATTTTGAATTTACCGTCAAACTATATAAGCACGGCACATCTAAGTTCTTGGCAATCCTGCCATAGGGAATTTCAAAGACTATAAAGCATGGGTATCTACGTACGATATATTGATAGTGTGGATTCAAGGCTTAATTGTAGGACCTCATGCAAATGATTGGAACCGTCCAATTTATTTAGAATATGTTTCTACGAGCTGTTGTAAAAAATCAACTCATTCTGATAATGGTAAATGTTTGATCGGTTCTTTTGTTTAATTTCTATCAAATTTGACACAATTAAATTGAACAAGCTGATCAGGCTTTTACCGATATCCAAATATGTTGATTTTTTAGGAGACCCCTTAAAAACATGTTTTAAACAAATTGAACGGTTTCGATTATTTGCGTGGTGCTCTGATTAAAGTGCAAAAAGTAGAATTAAATCACAAAATCTCCTTCTAATATGTCACATCCATCTTCATTTTGGAGTTTTAGAGATGGGTTAAAGATGCTCCGAGATGTGCTCTTACAATCAATGTTCTTTAAATTTCTTTTCCCCCAAACAAAAACAAAAAAAAAAAAAAGGAAAATTAATTCAGTAAAATTTGCAAAGCAAAGATCTGAAGATATTTTTGTTTTTGTTTTTGTTAATTTATTTTGCTTAACTCGTGACTAGACTATAACTTCAAAGTTCAAACCCAACAACCACCCCCCCCTCTCTCTTTTCCTTCACATTTCCTTTGACGAGTAATTAAGAAGGAGGACGCAAAACCCATGTTCCACACCCCTGGCCCACCCATAAACTATCGTCTCTTCATCCCACCCGTCCAATCTCCCGAAACCAACGGCCCTGATCCCTTCTCCACCAACCCCATTTTCAGCCTCGTCTCCACCTCCCCCTTCCCCCTAACTCCCCACCACCTCATGCCTCTACCTACCAAAACCCCTCTCTCTCTCTCTCTCTCTCTCTCTCTCTCTCTCTCCCTCCACACATTATAGACAACTACTACATACATACGTACAACCACCCTTTCTATATATACCCACAACCCTCTTTCACCTCAATCTCAGGAAATCAACCCCCTCTCTCTCTCTCGCCTCTCTCTCTCTCTCTAGATTCGTTGTACTCTTCATTGCACAAAAGTCCTTACAATCTGCCTCTTGTTACAATTTGCTCCTTCTAATTTTACTTCCATCAATTTCGTCCGTTTCCTTATTTCTGTTTGTTTTTCGCATCAAACTTCATTTAATCCGGATTCAAAAGCCAGCATGGGTTCGTTGATGGAAATGGCGTACGAAAACGGGTCGACTCCGGGTTTCTGCCTGAAGGACCCGCTGAATTGGGGGGTGGCAGCGGAGGCGATGAAGGGGAGTCACCTGGAGGAGGTGAAGGGAATGGTGGCGGAGTTTCGGAAGGGGGTGGTGAGGCTGGGCGGGGAGTCGCTGACCATATCGCAGGTGGCGGCGATAGCGGCGGCACGAGGCGGGGAGGTGAAGGTGGAGCTGTCGGAGTCGGCCAGGGCCGGGGTGGAGGCGAGTAGTAATTGGGTCATGGAGAGCATGAACAAAGGGACGGATAGTTATGGGGTGACCACGGGGTTTGGGGCTACTTCCCACAGGAGGACTAAACAAGGTGGAGCTCTCCAAAAGGAGCTTATTAGGTAACTTCAACCTCTCTCTTCCTTTCTTAAAAGTTTCAAATTACGCATTGATACGGCACTTATGCTGATATATAGACGTGTTCAGACTCGTTCGGCGCATCGTAAAGTCCACTCGAAAACCCACAAACATCCAACTGTTGCGGACGTAACTTTTTAGTTTGAATTTGTGTCCACACATCCTTGTCTTCTTACTTATCTC
Organism: Rhododendron molle; assembly: GCA_025413875.1. Taxonomy (NCBI): domain Eukaryota; kingdom Viridiplantae; phylum Streptophyta; class Magnoliopsida; order Ericales; family Ericaceae; genus Rhododendron; species Rhododendron molle. The sequence continues at coordinate 47,437,341 of CM046391.1, forward strand.
ATTAGGGAAAAAAAAAATAAGAACACATAAAGGTGCAAAGAAAGGTAAATAGTAGAAAAATTGATGGGGTACTTGGATTTGAATCAAGTTTGCAAACCAGCAAATGAATTTGAGCCTTGCATTTATATTTTGCTAAATGCATCATTGTTGGTGACTGTTGGCATCGATGAGGTGTACAAAATGGATGGATACCGTTTATGTTATCTAGATTTCATTGATCGCGAGACTCAAATCTGTATCGAGTTATGGGCACATATCATAGGGGTCCAAATCAAGAAATACTAGCTCGTTCTCATATAAATTAATGACCCTATTCTCATATTGTCGCGATCGAGATTTTCACTATCGATTTTGCATATAAATTGTACGAAGTTGGTAACAATTTCAGCCAGGCAAGTACTAATAGTCATATTTTGAAATTAGGTTGAAAGTTAATTATTAGTAAATTTATGAAGTATGTGTGAAAACTTAAACCGCGTGATTGTTGGAACTAGTTAGGAAACGTTGGTCTACTTAGAGTAGTTAATTATGTCATTAATTAGGTGTAATAACGTACTTAATTAAAGGCACATTAAAATCACTTTACGCACGCTCCGGCCATTTAGTGGTTGCAAACAAATGCCCCACGCAGGGGTGTGGTCAATTGGATTAGGACTTGCTCTCCTATACACTAATCATTACCCACTTAAGATGATGCCATATCAAATATAACTAGTAAAAAAATTGGTATAGATTAATTTAAATGTCTGAATCAGTTTATGTGCAATTTAACTAGCGTACGAGCCTAATTAATGCAGATTCAAAAGCCTCTTATGCTCTTGCCCCCCATAAGAGCTGGTAGTGCCGTAAAGTTTCGAAACTTGGAAACTGTCAGAACTTAGGTGAAGTTACGTTTCATTAGCCGCCGGTCAACTTAATGGGTTAAAATAACGGTCTAGATGAAGTTACAAACGACAACATAGGGTGCATCATTGTAAACTTTGTCTAAATTTATTTTCGGTAATTTCTTACTTTTTGTAAATTTTTGTCGAGTGTTGTTGTAATTTTTAGAATTAATCATTCATCTTAACAAAAAAAATCAGAAAAGTAAAAAATCGGGCGATGTTGAAAAGAATTCATATAAAATGACACCTTTAGATAAAAATAAAAAAATAAAAAGGACACAGATTTCGTTTTTTTTTGCTTTTGATTATAATTTTGTACTTTTTAGACTCTTTTTGTCGAGACGGATGATTAATCCAAAAATATAACGCAAGTCTAAAACATTTTAGGAAAGACGAATAAAACACATAAAATGAAGAAAAAAAAAGTTTACAAGAATGGAGCGTTATTAGAGCATCTCCAATCCCGGACTTCAAATTGGGGATGTCAAATTTTTTTTGAAGGCTGACGTGGCATTTTGGCATCTCCAATTTGACATCAAAACCTTCCTTTCCAACTCTTATGCCAAATTTTATTTATTTCAAACGGTTACTTTTCAAAACAAATGTTCAACGGTTACTTTTTAAACTTCAACAGTAACTTTTTGATATGAGTAAAGACAAAAGGGTTGGAAGGTGACTTGATGCTAAAAGTTGTCGTTGCACCGTCCACGTCATATTTGACATCTCCCATTGGAGATGCTCTTAAACTGATCTCGTGTTGTTGACTCGCTTACTTTATTGTGTGTCATTGTTTCATCCGTGTATTGGACTACTCAATAGCAAAGAGTTCTTAAAAATTTATAAGTACTTATTTGTAATTTTCAAGCATAAAAAAAATGGACTTAATAAAATAATTTTTTTATGCAATATGGATCTTGTTGAATAGATTTCGATAAAATCTTTTGAACGGTACAAAAAACTTAAAAAAATTATTTTCGAAAGTACATTATTTTTAAGTTTAAAAATTATAAATAAGTTTTTAGTATTTTGTAAGGATCCTTAGTGGAACAAGACATCGAGTTTTAATTTGTAGGACTAATCTATCTATCTATTCATCCCGGCTTTAAGCAAGCTCCAGGCTAGCGAACAGTGAGATAAATTTTTGATGAATTAGTTGATATGAGACTAAATTGACCAGACACTTCGTTTTTAACTAAAAAAAACTTATCAATCCAAAATGTTGGGGTGGTAGGTGTGAGAATGTGAGCCACGTGATCTAATCCATATAGTGACTAGATTTGTTCAACTCAGGGACTCCTGAGGTTGGTGAGATTCAGCAACCGAGCCAAGTGGCTACAAGCCGACAAGAACCTGGTAGGCCAGGGTTGTTCGGCTAAATAAGTCATTTAGTTTATTTTTTTATTTTTATTCAAATTTTTTTTTTACATTTATTAGTTTTTTTTTGGAGATTATTGCTTATTCATGATAAGAAGAATCTAAAAAGCAAAAAATTACGATCGAAATTCAATTTTTTTGTGAATAAAGACGAAAAAATTGGCTTATTTTTGTTTTTATTCAAAAAAATTAGGTTTTAATCGTAATTTTTTACTTTTTAAATTCTTCTCGTTGTAACGAAACAATAATTTCCAAAAAATTAACAAATATGAAAAAAATTTAAATAAGAACAAAAAAATAAACCATCCGGCTTATTTAGCCGAACAACCTAGCTGAGTGGCTGGAAATCTCTCCGTACATCCAGAGATAAAAAAACAACTGGTACTATACGTCCAAAGTATGGGAGCATATCAAACATTGATGGCATATCAACATTATTCGGTGGTCTCAAGTTTGGACCACCCCAATTAATTTGGTGTATGTGATGTGCCTCCTACATTTTTGGTTGTTAAAACCCATAACCATGCTACCGTAGTAAATGTTCATGCATTAATAATTTCTTTTTTTATATTGGCTTATCACTTTAGGGTTGCGGAATTTGTCGTGGTACGTGGACACATCCGGTTTTCGGGGAAAGGGAAAAAAAAAAATCACAGATCCAAATATGACATAGGATGATAGGAACAGTAATTTTCCTTAAACAGAGAATAGTTTTTTTTTTTATTTTTATAAATAAAATAGTTTGGTTGGCCAATCATAACAAAGCATATGTATTGAGATGGGGCCTTGATATGAGTTACATGTCCATTTTATTCAATTATTTCTTTGAAAACCACTAGATAGACAGTGTAATTTTACTAAGAAGAATGTTAGAATAGCAAATTAATGTACTAAATATTGTCATGGCAGGTTCTTGAATGCTGGAATATTTGGCAATGGAGTAGAGTCTGCCCACACTTTGCCCCACTCAGCCACAAGGGCGGCAATGCTTGTCCGCATCAACACCCTCCTCCAGGGTTACTCCGGCATCAGATTTGAAATCTTGGAAGCCATTACCAAGTTCCTCAACAACAACATCACCCCATGCCTCCCCCTCCGCGGCACAATTACAGCCTCCGGAGACCTTGTCCCTCTCTCTTACATCGCCGGGCTCTTGACCGGGCGGCCAAACTCGAAAGCGGTTGGGCCTGCCGGAGAAACCCTTCGGGCCGAAGACGCCTTCCGCCTGGCCGGAGTCGATGGCGGGTTTTTCGAGCTCCAACCCAAAGAAGGCCTTGCCCTAGTCAACGGTACCGCGGTGGGTTCTGGCTTGGCTTCTATGGTCCTTTTCGAGGCTAACATACTTGCCATTTTATCGGAAGTTATGTCGGCGATTTTCGCAGAAGTAATGCAAGGGAAGCCCGAATTTACGGACCATTTGACACATAAACTCAAGCACCATCCAGGCCAAATAGAAGCAGCTGCCATCATGGAACACATTTTGAATGGAAGTGCCTATGTGAAGGCAGCAGAGAAGCTCCACGAGATGGACCCCTTGCAAAAACCAAAACAGGATCGATATGCCCTCCGAACGTCCCCACAATGGCTCGGACCACAAATCGAAGTCATCCGAACATCGACAAAGTCGATTGAGCGGGAGATAAACTCGGTGAACGACAACCCATTAATCGACGTCTCGAGAAACAAGGCGTTGCACGGAGGAAATTTCCAAGGGACCCCCATCGGAGTCTCAATGGACAACACCCGTCTAGCCATCGCTGCGATTGGTAAACTCATGTTTGCACAATTTTCGGAACTTGTCAATGATTATTACAACAATGGGTTGCCTTCAAATCTATCTGGGGGACGAAACCCAAGTTTGGATTACGGGTTTAAAGGAGCTGAGATTGCCATGGCTGCTTATTGCTCTGAACTCCAATTTCTAGCCAATCCAGTGACCAACCATGTCCAAAGTGCAGAGCAACATAACCAAGATGTCAACTCTTTGGGCCTGATTTCCTCAAGAAAAACAGCCGAAGCTGTTGATATATTGAAGCTGATGTCCTCCTCGTTTCTAGTAGCTCTGTGCCAAGCCATAGATTTGAGGCATTTGGAAGAGAATTTGAGGAGCTCTGTTAAAACCACCATAAGCCAAGTAGCTAAGAAAGTCTTGACTATGGGTGAGAATGGAGTACTTCACCCTTCAAGGTTTTGCGAAAAGGATATGCTCCGAGTGGTTGATCGCGAATCAGTGTTCGCGTATATTGATGACCCTTGTAGTGCAACCTACCCATTGATGCAGAAACTAAGGCAAGTCCTCGTGGAGCACGCGTTGAAAAATGGCGAAAACGAGAAGAATTTGGGGACTTCAATTTTCCAAAAGATTGAGGCATTTGAGGAGGAATTGAAAGCTGTTTTGCCCAAGGAGGTGGAGAGCACGAGAGCGGCTGTGGAGAGTGGGAAACCGGCGATTCCAAACTTGATCAAGGAGTGCAGGTCTTACCCGCTTTATAAGTTCGTGAGGGAGGAGATGGGGACAGCGTACTTGACTGGAGAGAAGATTGTGTCTCCGGGAGAGGAGTGCGAGAAGGTTTTCACTGGATTGTGTGAATTGAAGGTGATCGATCCTTTGTTGGACTGTCTGAAGGAGTGGGATGGAGCTCCCCTTCCAATCTGCTAAACTGCAAGTTCGTACATTGGTTTGGAGACTGGTTTTTTAGTACCCTTATGTTGCTGCTGATTTTGTTTTCTCTTCATGTTTGTTGTATTTCATTGCTTTCTTATGATGTAATATTGATGTAGTAAGTTGGAAGAAGTAATGTGAAAGGCCTTGCATTTTTTAATCTAGCCATTCTTCAGTTTAAAATATCACTTATGAATTCTGGTTAGTCCCACATTTAAGGCCAAACGTCAAACCTGAAATATGGCACTGGACTTTTTTCTTTCTTTCTTTCATAACTGAATGTCCAGGCCAACTTGCACACACTTGACTTGACTATACAAAATGACTGGACTACTGGTATGAACATTCAAATTGAGTAGGTGAGAGATTGATCAGGATCTTTGGACATTTTATGACATCTTTGCTAACTTAAGATTAGGGAAATGCTAGGGACACATCACTGTGTCACACCCCAACCACACCTCTCTCACATGCATGTGTGGAAATTTCACAATATATGATAGGGACCCGCTAGGAACCCATATGTATGTGAAAGGAGTATGATTGAGGTGTGACAAATTGATGTGCCTCTAGCATCTCCCTTAAGAATTAAGATTATATTAAACCAAACCAATTACAGGAGCAAATGGGCATTACCCGTAACAAAGGAATACAAGCAACTAGGAAAAACAAGTCCTAAAAGAGTAAATAGACATCCGAAGAGGCCATGGCTCCAACTAGCCAGAAAACAACCAAGACTGGACTATGACTGATTCTCAGAAACTCTACAACTAGGTAGCACAAATAAGCCTGTCAACATCTGACTTCCTTAACATTCCTCCAAGTGCTAACATAAGCCCACACATCCGTCTCAATCCTGAAAACTCATCTCACCCCATATATATGATAAATAACAGCTAGCTGCAAAACAAACCTTCCTCGGAATATGTTGAAAGGTAGTCCCACCTCTACAAGTCCCAAACCAGCTCACCTACTCCGCAAGGGAGCAATCTGTCTTTAGTGGATAGGCCGCCCAAAATCGCCATCCATTGGATAATTTGGATAATGGACCATCAAGGAACAAAATGCTTGAACTAGACCACTGTATGCCAATTCACTCTTACACCAGAGTGCACAAAGTAACCTAGCAACTTGCAACTCAAATATTGTCAAGATGTTCATTTCAAAGATTTACCGACTGGTTTGAGCCTCAAACTTAGCCATATTGGGTTGACATTCTCATAAACAATTTCAAAAACACTTGTAAAGAAAATGATATCTATGGGCAGTCAATTCCCCAACTTTCTCATGTCTCCATCAATCTTCACACACACACGCCATGTATAAGCTAAAAGACCTACCATATCTGATAAACAAAGTGCATAGTATGCAACATAACAATTTATCCCATATAAGAGGTGAAGTGTTTGTGAGACATATAGTAGTCTTCTACTTTTATATCGTCATCTTGCAAACAAAGGCAGTCATTGTATTTCCTGTATTTGACATCTTATCCTTCAATATCGAAAATGGAAATAAAAATTTTGATAACATAATTTTCTTAATTAGATAATAGGACATAATGAAATAAGATTACCAAGGCCTGTGTAGCCCAAATCTCATTTCCCTAATTTTTTTAGGGAGAGATTGTGGATTCGAGCCTTATAAAAGTTGGTTGACCCGGGTTTGAGCTTAATATGGGTTGGGATTTGTGGTTATCTTATTTTGTAGGGCAAGTGCAACATTAATTCTCCAAAATTTGAACCAAATTGTCTAGTCAAAAGTTATTTTTCTATTTTAGCTACTTCACACTGCATCAGCCTCGCTATTTTGACTCTTCTTTAATTATTAAAATAATCTTTTATATTCTCTTCCAAATATCATGCTATGTTACTCATACAGGCCATATGCAAACCAGGTGTTGTTGACAAGATACATATTTTGAAAAATACTTGAACATGGACATCGATGGTATCAAATACTATCGTATTTTTAGGATAATTTTTTTGTTTAGATATGTATAGATGCTCAATGAGATGATCTTAACCGGTCATATCTTTGGTGTTGTTGAGAATATACAAATTTTTGAAAATTATCTTCATCCTTGACATCGGTAGATATCAAATACTATCATATCGTTGGTGTTTTTACGAATAAATTTCTCAACAAGCCCCTGCAAAAGTACCGGTTCCAAATATGTGATCTCTTCACCTGTAAAAAATCCATTCGAAAGTTTTGTCGGTAGAACAAACATTGCACGAACCTAGTGGATAGTGACTCGACGGAAGCCCAGACACCAAAACAGTCGGTAAGAGCTAAATCTACTGAAAACTAGGAAACGAGCAAATCACAAATGGGCCTACGACCTCAAAGACGCATTACTGCAAAAGCAGACCAACACAATGTGGCATAGGGTCCATCCTAGCAACGGTAGATGAGCAACCCAGAGCTCAAACCATTAGAACGGTCCTTCAATGGCTAATGTTGGCTTTCATGGCGTAAGGGACGAATCCCTCACATGCAGCCACAAAGGGAAGCCCCAGAGCGAGTTCTTGCTGGCACTTCGAAACTCCGGGCGCGGTAGATGACCAGACAACCCACAACAAGCCAGACCTCCTTGCAAGCACACAAACTGGGATCTGAAATCTAGTTCGGTCAGGAAGCAACCACCAAAACTCAATCAACGGCCGCAGCTCTGGAGGCAGCCAAAACCAGACGGCATACACTGACAACAGCCGACCACATCACAACACCACTACCGAAAAGCGAGATCCAGGAGCCACCACACACAGAAAAATTATTACCCACCACCAACACCCACCGGATTTGGCATACCAAACCTAGACAAAAATCCGGACGGAGGGGGATCTCGCTAGAGAAGAAGAGGCACAAAAACGGCCAGGAATTTGATTGCTGCTTTTTTGTTTTTGGCTTTTTGGTTGCTGTTTACTGCACTATTAGGAATGAGGAATGAGTTTGCTACACTATTAGCCATTAGGGATGTGGAACTTATATATATGTAATTCAGTAATTCGTGGATAAAAATCAAAATCGAACCATGACTTAGGTATGGATTGGATCGGCAACTTTTGGTCCGAATACGGATTGCATTTACTTAAAATTGTGACTCGTGTCCAAGATTATATATGTATTAGCAAATGCCTATGCGTGAAGGTACGAGTTTGAGGAAAAAAAATTACTCTTACGGAGAAAGAAAAGAGAGACCCTTAAGCATACTTCTGAATATCGGCCGGTACGTACCGTATCGGCCGGTACGTACCGGTATTTTGAGTGACCGATACCGATACGGGCCGATATAGCGTTGGGAAGAAAAATCGCACCCTGTCGCGCCAGTTCCCGATACGTCTCGGCGTACCGGCCGATACAGAGCCTATCTCGGCCGAGACGGCAAAAAGTGTACCATAAAGCTTTATATGAGTTGCTAATGATTTTAAAAAATTCACGACCGCGACACCCGATTCCCGCGACGTATCGCCGATACGCCCCGATACCGATACACCGATACCGCGACCGATACCGCTATTTAAAACTATGCCCCTAAGACTTGAAGCACGACCTATTGAATAGAAAAACTAGTCTTTTCATTGGACTAACTAACTCATGTGTTATATAAGTGCTATTCAATTGTTTGTATTTGGCACGATGCAATATAATCAAGATCAATTTAAAATTAATTATCTATTGTTACTATTGACCATGACAAAATTAGGTCCAATTGTTAGGTGAATGACCGAAAGGAGACTAAACAAAAGGTAGATGTATATTTATTTATTCCATCTAGGTATTCTTACAAACACTTTGAAAATTTCAAATCCGAAAAAAGAAGAAGGAACAATTACTATATAATTAGGTTTTAAAGAATGAGACAGAGTTTTGGAATCCTGTCACGCTCTCGATTTTCAACATAAATAAAATAGCTTTTCATAAATAAAACTCCTCACTTTCTCATACATAATACCCCAAAAGAGTTCACCCGGTCCTGGTCATTAAATTACAAATCCAACTCCAAGAGTTTGAATATATTACATCATTAAAAGAAGTAGAGTTAAAGTTCTATTACATTCCCAAAACATGATTTATCCAAAATATCCATGAGTCACTTTTACCACTTCCTTCGAAAAATATACACTTGAATGCATGCACCTCACTCCAAGCTACTGCTGCTCCGGGACCACACCTGAAAAATGATAGGTTGAGCTACACTAGCCCAGTAGAGAAATCTACACAACCATTATATGCAAATGGGATGACAGGTAGAATGAATGACAGGAACAAGGTACGGTATCTCCGAGGAGAAACAAAACACGACTAGTAATTATCCCAACGTCGAAGACATAATAGAAGTACCATGACTACACATCCAGACCATAGTTTAACCACGAGAACTTACTATCTATACGATTTTCTAATGACTGCCACTGCCTCTCATCTTATTTCGAATCACCAATCTAATAACTTGACTTATGAGTCTATCATATTCAAAGAACCGCAACGCCGCTGTCTTTCATATCGCTCACACTTTCACAATAATAGTCCATTTTCAATCACATCATGTCACAATTTCCTTTTCGTTCTGTGTCATAAGCAAAAACTCCTGCCGGGCCATTTACGGAGTCCCGATACTCCCCATTAGTACCTCTCTCATTGATAGAGCTAATTCAAGTCACATAACATAGGTCACCACACCACAATCCCTCAGATACACTTTACACTTTAGTCATCCAGCTCAATCACATATAGTGAAATTACAACGAAGGCTTATTCACTTAATAGTGGTATACGGATAAATTCCACTTCAAACAACTCGCTTTCATTACGCCATTGGTTTCTCATATCACCTTTTTAAGCTTGTACACATTATACAGAAAAAAGGCACTTACTCATAACGATTTGTTGATTCCATCCTAGCAACACTTTAAACAGTACAAGCTACGCAAGAGGTGCACTACACATCAATCATGAGGGAAACGTCTCTCGTATTTACACCTAGCATTGCTCAACTTAACGGAGTGTTCTACAAGTTCGTCTTACACGTCGCATGTTAGCACACACAACCTTCGCCCACCTATATTCATTATGTTCTCTAAAAACTCGTTTCGGTGTCAAAAGATTCGTACGGAACCCGACAACCACTACACGGCCTTAGGTATACCACTAGCCTCGTCAAACCATTCAATGAAATACTTAGGAGAACCTAGGGGCATCCGTGTTTCACCCACACGATCCTAAGGGAAAGGATTTCCTAACGTATACGAACATATCTGTCTTATTTTGGCTACCAAACCTTATTGGTTAAGAATTGAGAGATGAGACCACCACCATTGGAAAGTAGACCTTCCGTACATGAATTTCGATATAAAATTTGCCCAAAACGGAGTTCGGATGAAAAAGTTATGCCCGATCGAATTTTTCCAAAAATGCTGATTTTTGAATACCTACCGGTAGAAGACAAGAATTTCCCAAAAATGACAGATTTTTGAATACCTACCGGTAGATATTCAATACCTACCGGTAGGAGACCGAAATTTCACAAAAGTGACACTACTGGACATCGTTTCTACCGGTAGGTCCATAATTCCTACCGGTAGGAATTGGGCTTTCAATGCACGATTCTCAGATTTGCAAGAACAACTCCAACAACAAAACCAACGATTTTGGCCACGATCTAAGTACCAAATCAACGCATAAACATATAATAGAGGTGAGAAATCCCTACCGAATGGATTTTGAGCAAAACCCTCAACTCCTAAGCAAGCCCTAGCTCCGAAAACCTTGAATCAACCGAATACTCCTCTCCGAGCTCAAACCCACAAATTTCCAAGCTCTAGAACACTTGAATGCGAAAATCTTGCGGCAGATCAAGGTGGGTTCGAGGTATTTTAGGGCGTTGGAGTGTGAGAGTTTGAGAGAGCGAGAGAGAGCCGAGAGAGAGAGAGAGACATGGGTTGTGTGGGTGTGTTTTGGGGAAAATTTCTCCTCTACACTCACACACTCCCTTATATATATACACATATATGCATATCACACTCACACCCTCAAACTCCCAAATTCTAGCACATTGAACCCAATTCACATATTCACATCATATTTATTTCGCGTGAGCAATTATACAACATCGAATTTATTAAAATAAAAATACAGGTCTCTACATCCTACCCTCCTTAAAAAAAATTTCGTCCCGAAATTTGCATAGAATAGACGAAGGCACACCATCAATGACCGAGTTCACCAACCTCCGTGTCCAAGGACCGAGTCCACAACACAACGTTTTGCATCCACCAACCTCCGTGTCCAAAATGTAAGAAAACTCTATAATGCCACAACTAACTAGCTTAGCTTCTTACCAAGCAATCACCAAGTTACTGTATTCGTACAAATCATAATCACGTTACCATCTATTTCTAGCCTCACAAACGGCATCCATTCTCATTACTTCCGACTAACCAATTCTGGTTCCATGGACCGTGTCCAAACACGAAGGAGAATTTCATAACGTCGTAATTCAACAACCTTGTCAAGCAATACATAATCAACAAGTTCTAAGATTAACTCATCCATCCCAAGATTTACTAAATTCTTCACGTACGCTTACAGGGAGATCAACTTTCATACGTTTCTTTTTCACTTCGTTTCTTTACTTCCCGATTTACTCACATTACCAAGACTCATACAAGTAGAGCTCTAATAGTCCTTAATGCCATTCAAGACCAACTCCCTCAAAAGACAAACGCTGAGCAGATATTGAAGTGTCCGACACGATGAAGTCTAAACTAAATAATGATCGTGAATTTCCAACTTACATTTTCCAAAACAATGGTGAAATGTTAGTTTTGATAAAAATTTGCCCCATTGAGAGTTCTAGTTCGAGTAGTTACTAAGCCATTGAAACATGCCCATGTTGCAAAATTCTATAGACTTTGAAAGGGAAGGTTCATTTTGGAAAGACATTATCAATAATCAATTACGAACACCTCACTTGGTCATTTGAAAATAATGACAATTTTGACAATATAGAAATGAACTATAACGTAGCCAACTCCAAGTCTGTACCGTTATCATTTTTGAAAATGAACTATGCAAAAATTTAATTTTCACAAAGCATTATCCCTTTCAGAAAAATTTTTGAGTTCAAGGAATGTACATCCGTAAGTGTAACAACGTTCTAAATCAAGATCCATCACTCCACACATCTCACTATACCTACGCGGCGCCCCAAGTAAAGAACTCAATTCATGTTTGGTATATGTCTACGATGGCCAAAATAGTCTTGCTTATTCAATAACTTCACGAAGGATTAACCAAACTAGCAGTGGTCTCAACAAAACCATAATATAGAAAGTGAAAGACATGCAAAACTATCATCAATTCATAAGCTACGACAAAATCAGTAGTTGAGACAAGAGATTTCAATTGTCACATATCGTTACATCTAACTAAGAGGTCCAATTACCCACACAAACACCTTCAATCAGTTATCTATTTAGCATGTAGCAAGTACCCACACATTACATCATTATCTATCCAGCACCACATTCTAAGGACGAATCTCACACGATAACATTGCACACCAGTTCTAACATGTAAGTTGAAACTAAATAGCAACACATTTTATACACTAAATACCGTAATAAGTCAACCAACTATAGACTCACCGCACAATTTATTGAAACTACACAGTACCGAATACGTCTACACGTCAACGGGTTCACACAATACCCAGCGGGCTCACACAGTACCCAGCACACTAACGGACGGGCTCACACAGTACCCAATACAACAGCGGGTTCACACAGTACCCAACAGGCTCACACAGTGCCCTGCACACATAACATTGCACACCAGTTCTAACATGTAAGTTGAAACTAAATAGCAACACATTTTATACACTAAATACCGTAATAAGTCAACCAACTATAGACTCACCGCACAATTTATTGAAACTACACAGTACCGAATACGTCTACACGTCAACGGGTTCACACAATACCCAGCGGGCTCACACAGTACCCAGCACACTAACGGACGGGCTCACACAGTACCCAATACAACAGCGGGTTCACACAGTACCCAACAGGCTCACACAGTGCCCTGCACACTACGAGCTCACACAGTGCCCTATACACTACGGGCTCACACAATGCCCTATATGACAACAGGTTCACACAGTGCCCAAAATACCACAGGCTCACACAATGCCCAATACGACAACAGGCTCACACAGTGCCCAAAATACCACAGGCTCACATAGTGCCCAATACGACAACAGGCTCACACAGTGCCCAATACGACCACAGGCTCACACAGTGCCCAAAATACCATCATGGGTTCACACAGTACCCTAAATAACCACGGGTTCACACAGTACCCAATATAATCACGGGCTCACGCAGTACCCTGTACTTCATAACTTGTGGCTCTAAGAAGTCCAATAGTAATCAAGTTCATTTCAATCCCACAAGACCTTACACAATTTCTATTCATTTTATCAACAACCTAGAGTACTCTCAGTCAGCTACTTTAGTCGCCACATCTATTTAGGTCTCTATAAAACAAAATCACATACATCACTGCACAGTGTTAATTGATACTAATATGGACCATAGACTTTCATTATAGCAGTTATTCAACAATCAAACATCGCAAATATGTATAAGTAATCGCAACTCAAACATGTAAGTTCACGCTACCTCGCAATTCGGTATGAGATGTATGACCCGACTCCGTGGATCTTTACATGCTCCCTCTGCTCGTCGGTTGTGGACAATCTACCGCTAAGTGCCCTGGATGACGACATCGATAGCAAATCCGAGGTGGTCTCTGACCATGATATTTCCTCTCCTGAGGACAGTCTACTACACGATGGCCCGACTGACGGCACCGATAACACACAATCATTGACCCCGATGAAACTCCTGACGTTCTGGTAAGATTAGGTGGTTCTGAACTATGCTGTCCCGAGGTGGACCGAAACTGTTCTCTTTGTCTTTTCCTCCCTTGGCTTCCAAACGCTTCTACAGATACACTCTTGTCAACGATTTGTTGTCTATGCCCCTGTACTTTCACTTCCGCTGGTGTTTCCTCCGTATACTCAATACTTCTAGCGCACTCGACAATGTCAGAAAACCTTCCAATTCGTTGACCTACCACAAACTTCCTGATAGACGGGTCTAACCCTTTCTCAAAACGCCTACACTTCCTTTCCTCTAACGCCACTAATTCTGGTGCAAAACGTGATAAAGATTGAAATTTTATAGCGTAATCAGAGACGGTCATATTTCCTTGCTCCAACTTCTCGAACTGTCCTCTAAGTTTCTCACGATACGTATCTGGAAAATATTGATTCTCAAAGAGTTCTTCAAACTCAGCCCAAGTCAGGTTCTCTACATCTGATTCATTTGTTTGATTAATCGCCCTTGCCATTCTCCTAGCACCTCTTCTTGCTCCTAAAACTGATTCCCACCACTCATTCGCCTCACCGACAAGTTGACAAGCGACTATACTCACCCGCAGGTCATCCTCCGTAATCTTAAGCGCATTAAAGATCTTACGAATTTGTGCAAGCTAATGATCGGCCACAAGAGGATCGCTACTCTCCCCATCGAACTGAGGTGGATTCTTACGGCTAAACTCTCGCATGGCTATTATCGCCCGATTGTTCGCGTTATCCCTAGGAGGTGGTTGCAAAAGATTTGTTGCCGCAAGTGCTGCTACAATTTCCCTAGCGAGCTGATTCTGTCCTGCCCCCATTCTCGGATTCCCAATCCTACCCCGCCTATTCTCATGTCTCGGTGGCATCTTGCTACAAAGAAACAATAAGGAGATCATCAACACCAAACATACTACAAACTTCTAACTCGACCAATCCGGTCTAACGACTCTACGCCAACCTACGATAACATAAATACAATGCCACATAGATGAATGAATGCCACTCACACAGGTATGCACAAGCTTTGTTAAAATGCAGTGATTTTGAACCCATGAGACTAAAAGTCTCCCCATGGTCTCGAGGTATTCTAAACCTATGCTCTGATACCAAGTTGTCACGCCCTCGATTTTCAACATAAATAAAATAGCTTTTCATAAATAAAACTCCTCACTTTCTCATACATAATACCCCAAAAGAGTTCACCCGGTCCTGGTCATTAAATTACAAATCCAACTCCAAGAGTTTGAATATATTACATCATTAAAAGAAGTAGAGTTAAAGTTCTATTACATTCCCAAAACATGATTTATCCAAAATATCCATGAGTCACTTTTACCACTTCCTTCGAAAAATATACACTTGAATGCATGCACCTCACTCCAAGCTACTGCTCCGGGACCACACCTGAAAAATGATAGGTTGAGCTACACTAGCCCAGTAGAGAAATCTACACAACCATTATATGCAAATGGGATGACAGGTAGAATGAATGACAGGAACAAGGTACGGTATCTCCGAGGAGAAACAAAACACGACTAGTAATTATCCCAACGTCGAAGACATATTAGAAGTACCATGACTACACATCCAGACCATAGTTTAACCACGAGAACTTACTATCTATACGATTTTCTAATGACTGCCACTGCCTCTCATCTTATTTCGAATCACCAATCTAATAACTTGACTTATGAGTCTATCATATTCAAAGAACCGCAACGCCGCTGTCTTTCATATCACTCACACTTTCACAATAATAGTCCATTTTCAATCACATCATGTCACAATTTCCTTTTCGTTCTGTGTCATAAGCAAAAACTCCTGCCGGGCCATTTACGGAGTCCCGATACTCCCCATTAGTACCTCTCTCATTGATAGAGCTAATTCAAGTCACATAACATAGGTCACCACACCACAATCCCTCAGATACACTTTACACTTTAGTCATCCAGCTCAATCACATATAGTGAAATTACAACGAAGGCTTATTCACTTAATAGTGGTATACGGATAAATTCCACTTCAAACAACTCGCTTTCATTACGCCATTGGTTTCTCATATCACCTTTTTAAGCTTGTACACATTATACAGAAAAAAGGCACTTACTCATAACGATTTGTTGATTCCATCCTAGCAACACTTTAAACAGTACAAGCTACGCAAGAGGTGCACTACACATCAATCATGAGGGAAACGTCTCTCGTATTTACACCTAGCATTGCTCAACTTAACGGAGTGTTCTACAAGTTCGTCTTACACGTCGCATGTTAGCACACACAACCTTCGCCCACCTATATTCATTATGTTCTCTAAAAACTCGTTTCGGTGTCAAAAGATTCGTACGGAACCCGACAACCACTACACGGCCTTAGGTATACCACTAGCCTCGTCAAACCATTCAATGAAATACTTAGGAGAACCTAGGGGCATCCGTGTTTCACCCACACGATCCTAAGGGAAAGGATTTCCTAACGTATACGAACAATCTGTCTTATTTTGGCTACCAAACCTTATTGGTTAAGAATTGAGAGATGAGACCACCACCATTGGAAAGTAGACCTTCCGTACATGAATTTCGATATAAAATTTGCCCAAAACGGAGTTCGGATGAAAAAGTTATGCCCGATCGAATTTTTCTAAAAATGCTGATTTTTGAATACCTACCGGTAGGTATTCAATACCTACCGGTAGAAGACAAGAATTTCCCAAAAATGACAGACTTTTGAATACCTACCGGTAGATATTCAATACCTACCGGTAGGAGACCGAAATTTCACAAAAGTGACACTACTGGACATCGTTTCTACCGGTAGGTCCATGATTCCTACCGATAGGAATTGGGCTTTCAATGCACGATTCTCAGATTTGCAAGAACAACTCCAACAACAAAACCAACGATTTTGGCCACGATCTAAGTACCAAATCAACGCATAAACATATAATAGAGGTGAGAAATCCCTACCGAATGGATTTTGAGCAAAACCCTCAACTCCCAAGCAAGCCCTAGCTCCGAAAACCTTGAATCAACCGAATACTCCTCTCCGAGCTCAAACCCACGAATTTCCAAGCTCTAGAACACTTGAATGCGAAAATCTTGCGGCGGATCAAGGTGGGTTCGAGGTATTTTAGGGCGTTGGAGTGTGAGAGTTTGAGAGAGCGAGAGAGAGCCGAGAGAGAGAGAGAGAGAGAGACGTGGGTTGTGTGGGTGTGTTTTGGGGAAAATTTCTCCTCTACACTCACACACTCCCTTATATATATACACATATATGCATATCACACTCACACCCTCAAACTCCCAAATTCTAGCACATTGAATCCAATTCACATATTCACATCATATTTATTTCGCGTGAGCAATTATACAACATCGAATTTATTAAAATAAAAATACAGGTCTCTACAAATCCGATTTGAAATAAACATGAGAGAGAGAGAGAGAGAGAGAGATTGATTTAGATCTTCTCAAAAAATGGCCAACCCTAGGATCTACGACGTTGAATTCAATAGATTACTCTAAACCGTTGGATTTATGTAGCACATAAGATTCAAAAACCCTTCTACCTTATTATGTAGATTACACATTTGCCTATATCCATCTGCGGCCCTAGTTTTGAGCAAAAAATCAAGGGCTTAAGTCCGCCGTCTTTCTGTCTTAACTCAGGGTCGACCTGATATTGTCTTAATTGACATCAATTGGCAAATATTACTCAACGAATCCAATTTAAGTTCATCAATTACCCTTTTAAGTACACTGAAATGTTAAAATAAATAATAAAAAGTCACACCGATGTGTTTTCGTTCCCTTAGAATAGAGGTTGCCTTTATTTTTAGGAATTTGTCTTGATAACAAATCCAATGCGACAAAGGAACGACACACCAGTGTTTTTTCTATCGAATGACTAAGAATACAACTCTTAAAAAAACTACTTACCCAAAAAAAAAATTTGTCTTGATAACAAATCCAATGTGACAAAGGAACGACACACCAGTGCTTTTTCTATCGAATGACTAAGAATACAACTCTTAAAAAAACTACTTACCCAAAAAAAAAATCTCCAAATTTTTTTTGGATCGTAGTTGAAGGATGAGGACCCTTGATTTATGTATAAGATTCAAAAACTAAGCTTGGTTATTATATGGATATCATGAAAATTTCATATACAAACTTGAATATGTGTAACCTTTTATTTTAAATTATTTTGAAAAAACATGTGTAACCTTATTTATACATGTATATTAAACTTATACATGCGCATAATGGAAACTTATATATGTGCATAGTGAAAAATTTATAGCTTGTACATTTATAAATTTTCATTAGCACTATAAACTTACATATGTTGGTCATTGACTATTTGTTGCGTTTCTTTAAAAAAAAAAAAATCTTATAGATGTATATGTTTCATAATTTTACTTATCTATGAACTTATTTATATATGTAGAGAAAATATTCTCTCCGGATGAGCCGAACTATTACCCCTTTGTCCGGAAAACCAATACAAATATGCCACGTCATCATTTCTTTGGAAAGTTGTCGATTCTTGTGCAGATGAAAAAAGTCACGTGGTTGCTTGGTCCCACATGATCCTAGTGTAGTTAGTTCAAACCCTGCTCAACAACACAATCAATACATAATCTAATTAAACAAAAAGAAATACTAGTAGGGAAATGATAATACCAAAACCGTTTTTATTAGTGCCAAAACTCAAGTGTATAAAAGTCTTGTACATTGCAAATGGTACAAGTCTTTTATGCACTAGAGTTTTGGCACTAACAAAAATGGTTTTGGCACAAACAAAAACGGTTTTGACATTATCATTTCCCATACTAGTAAGCACTTAACTCACCGCTCATTTGTAACAACTGATGAAACATTGGTGCATTTTTTGAGCTTATGCTCTAATAGTATCTCTCGTTCTTACCCATTTTTTCACTCAAACCTAAAAATTTTAGTACGAATATTAAAAATTCATCTCTAATGGCTTACCCATTTTTGTACTCATTGTGTGTTTTCCTATTTTCCTTCATCAAATGGGAATTGATATTCACACTCCCTTTTTTATTATCCACATTTTTTTTGTCTTTTAGAAAAAAAATACACACACTTTCAATACTAAAAACAAAACAAGGGGTGTGGATAGAAAAAAATGGAGTGAATACAATTCCCTACTCAAATTTGAGGAGACCCAAATCCTTACCCCTGAGAGTCCATTTCTTAAAATATTTCGTGTTGTCCGTGGATAAAAAAATTTCAATTAAAATAAATTTTCCGTGCAATAAGCTCAAAAATTGTTAAGAGCATCTCCAGCCTGAGGCAATTTTTATGTCAAATTTGAGTGAAAAATCGGGCCAAAAGCTTTATTTGGGTATATGTTTCCTCCAATGCACAACCCCTTTTTTTATACCCAAATCTAACTTTTTTTGGGCTTCCCTTCAAAAATTTAAATCAAAATGACACATTTGTAAATAATAAGAAATAGAAAGAAGTGTTGAGAAAAAGGTTAAGGATTTGGGTCTCCCCAAATTTGAATAGGGAAATGATATTCACACTTTCTTTTTTATTATCTACGGTCCCTTTTTTAGTGTTGGAAATGTATTTTTTTGCTAAAAGACAAAAAAAGTTATGGATAACAAAAAAGGAGTGTAAATATCAATTTCCATTTGAGTGAGAAAAATAGCAAAACACACAATGAGTACAAAAAATGGGTAGGACATTAGAGATGCACAGCCTGGGTGTTGTGCACAATCTTGGCCATCGAATCGTGGATTCGACGGCTCAGATCATGCGCAACACCTATATTGTGCACAATATAGCTTTTTGAATTTTTAATATTTGTACTCAAAATTTTAGGATTGAGTGAAAAAATGGGTAAGAACTAGAGATGCTATTAGAGCATAAGCTCAAAAAATGCACCAATTTTTCATCAGTTGTTACAAATGGGCGGTGAGGTAAGTGCTTACTAGTATTTCTTTTTGGCCTCGTTTGATAACAGAGATAGATGGATGGGATTCGTAAGGAGATGGGATTAGGATTGGGATTCGTAAGGAGATGGGATTGGTAATGAGAAGGGATTGATAATGAGTATGTTTGTTTGGGATGGGATTAGATGATGGGATTATTAATATCATGTTTGTTTGAGATGGGATTAGATGATGGGATTGGATTGTTAGAAGAAATTGATAAAGAGAAGGGATTGGTAATGTGAAGGAGTTGGGATTGGATTATTAATACCCTACCAAGTCCCACGGGGTATTAGCAATACCCCCTAATACCGGACCTTTTTTTGTTACCAAACGGAGTATTAATAGTCCCATGGGATTATTACTCCAATCCCAACCCTCAAACCCGTTATCAAACGGGGCCTTTGTTCAATAAGATATGTATTGATTGACCGGCGTCTGAATTAACTACACTAGGGTCATGTGACTCATGTGGGACACAGCAACAAGAGAACATTTTCTGCATCTATACAAGAGCCGACAGCTTTCCAAAAAAATGATGACGTGGCATATTTGTATTGATTTTAGAGAAATGCTAAGTGTAAAGAAAATGGGCAAAAAAAAGACCGTGTACATGAACGGCTCAGATTTACTGTGCAGTGAATTTAAACCGTTCATGTACACTTTTAGAGTCTTTTCTTTGCCAATTTTCTTTGTCCCTAACATAGTCCTTGATTATTTGGACAGAGGGGGTAGTTCGGCTCATCCGGAGAGAATATTTTCTCTAATATATGTTTCCTACGGTTTGCCCATGCCTGAAGGCATGACACAACGCATTTTGAATACAACTAAAATGAATTATGAAACTATTGACCACCCCCTCCAACGAAACTGATTTATACAGGATTTTTTTTTAAAAAAAATTAGGTTCAAACAGAATTATTTTAGTGTATGCTCGTGCCCGAAGACGCGGATCGAACAATTAGCACACATGCAAATCAACACTATAACCGTGAACAAAGTATCAACCTGTTCATGTAATACCGATGGGTCGTTGAAAATTTCAAAATAGCGCACACACACAGAGATAATATGGAACGGTTGGTTATTATTATTATTATTATCATTATTATTATATATATATTTTTTGGTTTGCCGTGCTTAATTTCCAAATCAAACCTGGACCCAAATGTAAACAATCCTATTACAGATTGGACAATGGTGAGAGTTTTGCAATCGAAATAGCTATTTAAATTGAGAAAAAAATTTGGAGTCAATCTGGTTTCGAATTGGCTGCCATTGAGAGTGTGTGTATTTAAGAGAGAGAGAGAGAGCCCGAAATAGACTTGCTTCGTGATTGAAATTACAAGGAGAGGAGGAGGAGTCATTGATTGGATTCATGACCAAAACTGATCTAGAGGGGTGTTCATCCTCAAATGGTGTTCGGCGTCGGCTTTGGGAGCAAAAAGCTAGAAGAAGATGAGAGAGAGAGAGAGAGAGAGGGAGGGAGGGAGGGAGGGAGGGAGGGAGGAGGAGGAGGAGGAGGAGGAGGAGAGAGAGTAAGATATGAATTTTGAACATGAGATCTAATTAGTGGCAAGTATGCAATTACTATTGTTTAAGAGAGGAAGAGTATTTATAGAGCAAATCAATGGTTGGAATTTATAGAGATAACCAAACCAAACCAAACTGAGTCTTATGTTCCAATCACTTAGAATTTATAGAGATATAAGATTCAAAAAATATTCTTCCTTATTATGTAGATATGTAGATAGATACTCTTGTATAATGCTAGACTTCTAAGAGAATATAAATATTCCCTCCGTACCAATTTAAGTGTCCATCTTTTTATTTTGGGATGTACCAAAATAAGTGTCCACTTTCTAAAAACAACCATCAAAACATACCAAACTTCTAATTTTACCCCTAAAAAGTACACATTGATTTGACAGCTTTTTTTATATTCGTGTCATTTTTAGATTGACAATATCTTTTAATTTATAATATTTATCATAATTTTAGAACTTTGTATAGTCAAACAAATTGAAATCTATCAAACAAGATTCATATTACATATTTTTTGAGATCCATATTTAAAGATATAAACGATTTTCATACATTTAATTAACTTCACGGTTTTTAAGGTTAATTTTGAAAATTTAGAATAAAAATTTTAACTTCTTAAAATAGACAATTTTTCATAGAGAACACTTAAATTGGGACAGATGAAGTATATGATTTTTTTTAGCTCATTAAGCTAATGAATAATTTTGAGAGTAACTCAAACCAGGGAAGCTCAGCTGGCTAAATTTTTATTGGGCTCGAGCTCTCGAGCTGAGTTCGTTAAAACCCTAACGAGCGAACATATTAATGTTCTAAAACTCGGCTTGATTTCGATTGGCAAAAAAATAACTGTAATAATTTTGCTGATTGTTCAGTCGCGTGGCGCGTTTTCGATTGGCCGTGATCGTCTCCCACTACTGGCTCCGCCGTGGAACATTCTGTTTGAAAACTTTTCACAAAAGGTATAAAATTGGTCGCTGTGGTCGGCGTTGTGAAGATTAAAACACTACAGGGTCAGCAAAAATCGTTCTACTATGGCTGCCCATATCGCGAGACGAGTCCTCCGAAGCCGACGAGCGAACGACTTCTTCTCTGCAACCACCCTTGTTCCACCTAGGGTTTTGGATCGGAGCTTCTTCTCCACCGCTTCCAGCTCCGATCTGATCCGGGCCACTCTCTTCCCCGGCGATGGCATCGGTCCCGAGATCGCTGATTCCGTCAAACAGGTCTCTCTCTCTCTCTCTCTCTCTCTCTTCATACGTAGAGATGTATGTACCACCTCCCTCCCAAAAAGATTGTCCAATCCGCAAAACGAGAACTTCAAAATAATGCGTCATGGTCGGAAAAAATTCTATCTTTTTGTCGTTAGGTAGATCTCAATGAGTTCCTTTATGTTATCGGAAGAAGTTTGAAATTTTCGTGAGTAATATTTTTTGGTTCTTTTGCGGACCCGGACCGGACAATCTGTTGGGGACGGAGGGAGTAATGTGTATCTGTTGCTCTGTTTGATGTGGATGCATATTCATGATACGTTCGTTTATAGACACATGCATACATGTTTCAAGTGTCTCCTTAGTTTCGTTTTATTGGGGACAGGCGAATGCTGGTATACCACCGGAGGTGGTTGCCAAGATGGCAAGTGGTGTGGGTGAAATTCCCTCCCAAGCACACGGTTTCGAGTTCGAATCCCGCTTGTGGGTAGCAGTCCTCGTGAACCAGATGCTGTGTATTGGGGACAATTTGTACAGCTTGCACCTTGGTGGGGCTGTGGTGGTGGACTACCCTCCATGAGTAGGGGTTACTCCGAAAGGACGCCCCAGCGAGCTTGGCTTGTTCAATGGGTGGTACTGGCGCGCTAGCTGAACATGTTATTTTCAAAAAAAGAAGTCTATGATGTGTTGATTTGTTTTGCTCTTTTGATTATTATCTTCATAGTGAATTCTCTTTATCTTCACGAACATGCAAATTTTTCCATACACCGGGGTGTGGGGTACGTGTTGTGCCCAAGATCAACCACATGCAAAACAAAGAAGCGAGATTTTTAGGTAGTTCCCCAATTGGGTACATCCATGGGGGAATCAGAGTGTGTTTCACTGTATGAAAAATACAAGATTTTACGTGGGAGTACCGTACCAGCCATTTGATCACTCAACTTAACTGTGTGTCTTTCTCACACACTCGCTCCTGCCTTCTCTCTGCTGCCCTCACCTCACCCTACCTTCCATCTCTTGCCGAAGCCTCACGGGAGGAGCCCAGACTGCTCTACCCTCTTGCAGATCTTGCCCTTTACTCGATGCTGAGATTGCAGGAGTATTTATAGGCTCCATATAGGCTCCATTGGAGCCCAAAATAGCCTTCTCTCGTCAAGAAACAAGTGGGTGGTAGTTGGGAGTTCTATTAATGGAGGTTGTTGGATGGTAATGGTTGTGGATCTTAGCAAAAAAACCAATGGTGTGCGTGCCACTTTTTGTACCTCGAGCTAATTACTGTGTGCTTGCTATGAAAACAGGGGAAGAGAAGATAGAATGTTAGTTGATTTTTTAAATATCTTAGATTGAAAGTGTAGCCAGTTTTGTTATCATGTTCCATTGTCTGCAGCTCTCTTAAGTTAAATGGACAGTCTGGAAAAGTTTTAGATTTTTCCTTTTCATTTTCTATGCCCGTCTTGAAGTTTATGATTTAAATTTAGCATTTCATAATAATTGTAGTTGGCTGCCAGACAGCATTTTGAGTTGATTGCTGATTTTCTACTCAGTCCTGCACTAATCAGCCTATGTTTAAGGTTATGAAGTGATTGTAGAAACTTGCAAAGCTTGAAGTTTATGATTTAATTTTAGGCATTTAGCATCTCTTTATAATTGTACTTTGCTGCCAGACAGCATTTTGAGTTGATTGCCCATTTTCTATTAAGTCCTGCACTAATTACCCTGTGTTTAGGTCATGAAGTGGTTGTAGAAACTTCTTCTTGTGAGATGATAATGTGTCACTCTGAAACTTCTGAGCTAATGAGTAGAGAGGGAGACTATTGCGATGAATAAACATTTGGATATAATAGGTGTTTGGTTGTTGCCGTGTTTGTTTTTTTGATATTTCTGTTTGAAAGTGCGTTATCTTTTTCACTAATGCAGGTATTCAAAGCTGCTGAAGTGCCAATCGAATGGGAGGAACACTATGTGGGAAATGAAATTGATCCCAGAACCCAGAGTTTTCTGACGTGGGAAAGCTTGGAATCTGTGCGGAAGAATAAGGTTGGCTTGAAAGGGCCAATGGCCACACCAATTGGAAAGGGTCATAGGTCACTGAACCTTACATTAAGGAAAGAACTCAATTTGTATGCTAACGTTAGACCTTGCTACAGTCTCCCGGGATACAAGACTCGTTATGATGATGTAGACCTCATTACCATCCGTGAAAACACAGAAGGGGAGTATAGTGGCCTGGAACATCAGGTGAGTTTATTGTACTACATTCAAATGCATTCAAGATGTTTCCATTGCCCGTTGGTGTGACGGAGTTCCACCATCTGGTGTCAGGTGGTGAGGGGTGTTGTTGAAAGTCTTAAGATTATTACTCGTCAAGCAAGTCTCAGGGTGGCTGAATATGCCTTTCATTATGCCAAGAGCCATGGGAGAGATAGAGTATCAGCAATACACAAAGCCAACATCATGCAGAAAACTGACGGTCTTTTTCTGAAGGTCTGACTATTGGAAATGCTTAAACTTCAAAAATTGACTTGATTGGTTTGTTCATGGTGCAATGGTGACTTTATTCGGTTTTACAGTGTTGTCGTGAGGTTGCAGAGAAGTACCCTGAGATAAAATATGAGGAAGTTGTCATCGACAACTGTTGTATGATGGTATAAACAATTCTCTCTTTGAATGGGATTGTGCAAGCATGTCTATTTGTTAATAATTCTATGATATCCCATAGTGGTGTTGGTATCTGTTCCATCAAGCTACTGTATGGCCTATATTAAGTATTGTGTAAGCACGATGCATTGTGATATCAAATGCCATTGAGAAGCCATACAACAATTTTGTTTTCAAAACAAAAGCATGCCTATCCAATGTTTGTGGATTGGAATCTTCATACATGATTGAGAAGTTAGGGAGTTAACACTAATAGTTGCCTTTCTTTTAATATTACAGCTTGTGAAGAATCCAGCACTTTTTGATGTTCTAGTGATGCCCAATCTTTATGGTGACATTATCAGTGACCTTTGTGCTGGATTGATTGGGGGCTTGGGCTTAACACCAAGGTATATGCTTTGTTCTCTGCAAGTCATTATATAAGTGAATTTGAAACTTGTACAAGTTCTTATGCATTTGCCTGTGCACAGCTGCAACATTGGTGAAGGAGGCATTGCTCTTGCCGAGGCTGTACATGGTTCAGCACCTGATATTGCCGGAAAGGTTGGTGGTCACAGCTATATAATTTCACTGCCTTTTTCAGTAGCTGATTATGCAACCAATATGTGTTATTTAAGTGCTTGGTTCTGCATTTAACTGAAGATTACATTCTCCCGCCTTGTTGTCAGATATATGTGAAGTGCAGTTAACAATTGCATGTGTGGGCATGGCTTAGATTAGGTTAAAGTTGACCGGCTCATATTCCTTGTCTCAGGTCTTACTATCATTCATGATTTGCAGTTCATCCTGCTGTGCCCATGACATTGACATGGTCGGTTATGTGGGAACAATGTTCTAAAAATCGGTAGGCGCTAGTTAAGCGGAAAAGGGCACCTAGCGCCTAGGTTCTGACTATTTGGCGACCTAATCTAGGCGTTGGACGACCGACTAGGCGGGGATTTGTTGACCTCCTTTTAGAACACTGCGTGGGAAAATAATGGACATACAAGCATTAAAACTATCCATTGGCAATTACAGTGGGTATGTGGGGTTTAGTTTTGAAGGAAGTACTAGAAAACTTGCCCAAGATTTTTTGTAGGAGAGGTTACAATTTATTGCTCCTCTTTGGGCCTTTGGCCCACGAGTTAGAACGTGCATTTTGATTAGTTTCTAGTAGAGCATGTCGTCAATTGTATGATGTCAAGTGTTATCTTTGCTTGCGCTTGGGAAGGAGTTCAAGTTGTGGGAACGTCTCTACACAATAAGGTGGGCTAAAGGTGCCTATCCCCACCTTTTTGCAAGTGCCTTAGGTTGTCAAAGTTTAACCTTTTGTACCTTGATAGAGGCCGGGGCACACGCAATCGTGTGCCCCGGCCTCTACTAAAGGCAATAATAGTTGGAAATGGAAAACGTTTCTAAACAAATTGAAGGTAGTAAGATTAAACAAACAAAGAAATAAGAAAATATGTGTGGTTTTTTTTTTTTTTTACACTATGAAGTTTTCTTATTCTGTGGAAATGAAAAAAAGTGCAAACACAAAATGAAAGAAGAAAATGTGAAAGAGTTCAGGGAAATTACCTTGACGAAGATGTGTGGTCCCCTCCCTTTGGTGTATACCGTGGGAACTGGGGAAAAGAGGAGCAAACAAACAAACAAAGAGGAGTAAATGAGAATAAAATAAAATAACCTAAAGTTCAACCAAACAAAGTAAGAATAAAATAACAGTGAAAGTACCTTCAAAAAGAGGAGTAAATGAGAGTCAGGAGAGAGTAGGACCGCTGGTTTTATAGCGGAAAGGGTAAGCTGGTGGACGGGGGAAGAGATGTCACAGTGGGAGGAGAGTGAGAGCAACTGTGTGCGACTGATCTCAGCGTGTACAGAGAAGAGAGGGAAAACGTGGGGTATGACAGTTGGGTAAGGGGCAATTTTACCTTCTTGCACTGACAGTTATTTCTTCAAAAACAGAAATAAAAGTTAAAACGTTTTTTGTTTTGTTTTGGGATAATAAAGGAATGACTTTTGTGTCACAGCTTCAGTATTTAGGTTACACCAAAGGGGGACAGGATAACGTATTGATTAGGTCATGTCGCAGGTTTTTGATGAGAGAGATACTATGAAGTAGGGATGAAATCGGTTCGGTTCAGTCGGTTTTTCTCAACTTTTCAAACCGAACCGATCAAGTCGGTTTTTGAATCTCACAAACTGACACCGACTGACTGTTAGAAGAAACTGTTGGGTTTGGTTAAAATTTGGACCGGTTCGGTTCGGTCAGTGTAATCGGTTTTTTTTTTTTTTAAATCGATTTTGTAACAGATTAAGGAGGAAAAAATCGCTGCTTCTTCTTCTTTCCCAAAATCAATCGTAGTTAACTTAAATCAAACAAAAACCAAGTAGATTCAAACCACAACAAATCTCTGAAAAAAGATTGGGATCGTATACAGAAAGCCCTGATTTTGAGAAGATGGTGAATTCAAACCTGTTGAGACCTAAAATCAATTGCGATCTTTCTTCTTAGAGTGAGCTAAGAGACTAAGATGGACGCGAATTGATCTCTGTGAATTAGACTGCTGTAGAAACTCCCCAACCATCGCCATGGATAAAGGGAGGGAGGGAGGGAGAGCAGACAATGTGAGACAGGAAGACGAAGTGGGTAATTTGAGTTTGCTTTTAGGGTTCAGTCATTAGACGGTAGCGATTAGAATCTAGGATAATGGACAAATGGCTGGGATCTAACCTACATATCAGAACCAGTTCGGTTCGGTGGAGTCGGTTCCTTTTTGCTAGAAAACCCGATAATCAAAATTTTCATATTTTTATAACCGAACCGTGTCATCTATAAAACCGACCGAATTAGTAAAAAATAGTTCGGTTTGGTTGGTCGGCTTGGTTTTTCGGTTTAAACTTCCATCCCTACTTTGAAGAGATGTGCATATTGCTTTAGAGCGTCTCCGTTGTTCATTGGAAGTCTATAAAACATGTGAACTTTTAAAACTATGGCTTGCACAATGTTTCTATGAATCTATATATGCTAGGTATGCAAAGAATGTACCGAATTTTTTTGTCTTCGGTTTTGCTGCACCTAGAAGCTATTACACGGTCTTAGGCAGAACTCAACCCCAAAAGCTAGCTGTTGAAGTGAGGGTGCCCTCACAATTATATACTTCATACTACTTTGGTACCTAGGCAATGTGGGACTTCGCTTCACACCCTCTCTCGCGCGCACTGTGCTCACTCAGTAGCAGGTGCCGCGTTCAGAGAGACGCACCCTACCCATCTAGGGTACCTAGCTCTGATACCATGTTACATGGCCTTGGGAGAACTCAACCCGAAAAGCTTGCTGTTGAAGTGAGGTCGCCCTCACGCTTATGTGCTTCATATTACTTTGGTACCCATGGGCCTGCGCTTCACAGAAGCACCTCAAAATAAACCTAAATTGTACCCCATCTAGAATATATTTCATTCTATAGGTAGGTTAGTGTAATGACATGTATTGTCCATTGAGTTTGGTGTTAAATTCCTTGTTGTGCATATTGATGCCCTGGACTATCAATAAAGGAAGTATGGCAATGTGCACATAAACTGAATTGGGTTTCTAGGCCTACATACCATTTGGCTTTGATTGGGGGGCATGGTTCCGCAGCAAAACCGGTATAGGGGGCCCTTGTTTCAATGGTATTCTGAGAGCTGCCACTTTGTGCATATTGCCAAAGGTTAAGTCTGTTTCCAATCCTCGCCCGCCCATACCCCAATGATTGGGAACTACATGGGTTCTGATGTTGTTGTTGTTGAGTTTGGTGTTAAAACTCCAATTTATGCTTGATTCTTAGTTACCCATGTCATTTAAATATTTCTTTTATTTATGTACAATTATGAAACGTAAGAAATGCCTTCAAATCATTAAATTACAATTTCTATAGACGTATCCCATCCATACACGTACCTTTTCTCTACTCTTTTTTGGGTTTTGCCGTTGTTGACATACCCATAATGTCTGGTATCTGTACAAGTGCTTCATAGGGGTAACCACTTGCCCTTGCCAATTCTTTGCTAAAGTTCACCCTACTTCTTGCCAAAATTTTGTTTAGATTGTCATGTTCCCATTTTTTACCATTGATTTAGTTGTGCCAAAGTAGTTCAACGTTGGAGCCACATTGCGAGGATTTCGCATTTTGGTACTTCAGCTTGGTAAATTATAGATTTGGCAATGCCATTTTGGTTCTCAAGATAAATGAGATTGTTGATCTTGCCATCTTGGTTATCGGCATTGAAGTTTGCTGAGCCAAAAGAGTTTGTTTGACTATTTTATTCTGTTGCAGTTCTTGCTCAAGTTTCTTGTTGTGCTACTTGTTACATAGTATTTTCCATTTGAATTATTCAACTTTCATTCCTTTTCCTGCAAGTTTCATCTCCTAAAAATCTGCTTGTTGGTAATTAGCAAATTTTGTCCTGGATTCTCACACAGAATTTGGCAAACCCAACGGCTTTGATGTTGAGTGCTGTCACAATGCTTCGCCATCTGGAGCTGCATGATAAAGCTGATCGGATCCAGAATGCTATCCTTAACACAATTGCTGAAGGGAAGTATCGAACTGCTGACCTTGGAGGCTCTTCATCAACTACTGATTTCACAAAGGCAATCATAGATCATCTCTGAAGAGTACCGTCTGAACATTTGAGCTGTGGCTCGATGGCAAATTGTTTGCTGGGTGATATTCTTTTTGAACATGTGTCATAGATATTTCTGTTGGTATTGCGAGGGAATAAGACAACTTCACCTTGAGGCATTTTTCTTTCTTGTTTTTGTGTATCTTTTATGCGTTTAGTGCCTTCTAAGAAAGGCATTGGCTCTATGCCTTGGATGGCTTCATATCTCTGCTTCAAGAGCCCATCCTTCATTGGAAAGGGGTTTAATGGAGATGCAGTTCAAAAACATTTCCAGGAATCTTATAAGCTTGTAGCTTGCGGAATTAAGTTATGGAGTCATTGGAGCCTAAATTTCAACTTTGCCGAATACAATATTCTTTACCACCGGGGGTGGTAGCTGACAATTGGTTCAATCTCACAGGAGTTTGGTACAAGAGGTTGCAGGTTCAAGTTGTGTGGACAACACTTGCTCATGCCTTGCAACTTCTCTGATGTGGTGCGAGTCTAGGGTTCTTAAGTTCACGCTTTGTGGCGCTTCTGTTGTGGATTTCGATACATTAAATATGTCAGCAACACGCCATTCTGGATACCGGCACATCAATAATTCGCCTCTCCCGGCAAATATACAGGATCTCTTCAATGCATATATGTTTGATAACGTCGGCATTATGGGTCTACTTATTAGTAAGGATTGAGGATGCCATAACATCTTATTCTTCAAAATCAATACTCCCTCCGTCCCTAAATAAGTGTCCGGCGGGCAAAACTAGGCCTTACAAAAGATACATGTTTTTCGTTAAAAAATTTAATTTTTTTCCACAATCTAATAGAACCTATTGCCATCTATTGATTTGTGAAAAAAAATTGATTTTTTTAACAAAGCAAATGCATTTTTTTAAAGGTCTAGATTTGCGCGCCGAACACTTATTTAGGGACGGAGGGAGTAATTTTAATATCACACTCACATGAGTGTAAGTCCCGCACACACTAGTACGTGCGGGACTAACCACTCATGTGAGTGTGAATGTGGTACTAGCAAAATTGCTTTTTAAATTTGTTGGATCTTACACATCCACAGCGTTTTCCATTTCTGTCAACTTGTAGGTCAGTTAATAATGAATTGAGCGGGTGGGAAATTGATGTGTCTTTTCCTCTACGAAAAAGAAGCATGCATATGGTTGTACTCCCTCCATCCCACCAATTTGTTTGTCCACTTTTAAACTTTTAAGGAATAATGCTACACACACAACAATCTAAATACAACATCTTACATACATGTGGGACCCACATATAATAGTGTGTGAGGCTCATGCATATGTGAGAGGTTGTATACTTGTGTTTGGTGTTGTGTTTGAATTGTTGTATGAGTAGCATTTTTGACTTAAGTATCCAAAAATGTTTGTTCATTTGACTTCTGATTGAATCAATTTTTCTCTTTTGCCCCTTGTTTTGTGGAATAAAGAAATTTTTTTAAAAAGTTGAAGGGTAAATGTGAAAAGTTATACTTTTGTAGGTGTAATTCTTGTGTTCTTCAAGAAAGTTGAATTTTCGAGGTTGGATAAACAAATTGGGACGGGGGAATATTATTATCTTTTATGGGCTTGTAGTATACTGTTAATTAGGGTTGCTCGCAATCCGGTTCGGTTCAGATTCCTAGGAATCCGATGGCTGAAATGCTAGTCACGGTTTTTACAAAATAAAATTCGTGTTCGGACCAAAAGTCTTATTGTCCGATTCCAATCCAATCCATGCTCGCGGATCGGTTACGGTTTTGTCTACGGATTTTAGAAAAATAAAGTTCAAGCATATATCTCACACTAAAAGACAAGAAGGTTACACTTAGAATTAAGTTTAAGTACAGATCAGTTCGGTCCAGACCAGTTTCACAATTCGCTGAATTTTTTGAGCAGCCCTACTAGTAATCCCTACACAATAAAATGGTGAATGACATTTTCATACTCATGAGACACAAAAACATGGTATGAAGTGTAAATAAAAGAGAGAAACTGCCGAACGAGTTAATTAACTTAATGGAGAGGGGGCAAAGAGGGGGATAAGTTGAAAATCCGAACATTTTGTGTTCGAAACTTGTCAACCTCTTGAGACCAGGCCGCAAGAGAAAAATCTTTTATAAATCTCCTAGTCTCGGGTCTCGGCGTGGATAATTTGTTTTTGACCGGACCGGAAACCAAAATAGTCGAGATACGCGTATGTTGATCCGGACATCTATAACCATTGGAAAAAAAGCCCGATAATGGGGAGAAATTATTCAATGCCCTTAAAATAATGTTGAGCAAGAATCTAGACCACATATTGGTGTGAGGTTTACACACTTAGAAGTGGACCCCCACACCAAAGTTTTACTCAACCTTGAGTCCCAACGGCCATTAAAGATCTCATTCTTGTAAATTTATTTTTCTTCTTCGTTTTGTTTGTTTTGTTAGGTTTTTTTGAATTTTTATTAGATTTGCATCATATTTTTTGGATCACTCATCTGTTTCGACGAAATGAGTTTAAAAAGTACAAAATTATGACGTAAAGTAAAAAAAAAATACTAAAAAATGAAAAAGAGTAAAACAACTGTCTTGTTTTCTAAAGTGCCGTCTTATTTGAATTTTTTTAACATCAGTCTATAATTCTATACCTTTTCGATTTGTCTTGTCGAGACGAATGCAAAAACTAAACAAAATGTTATAAAAAATAAAAAATATTGAAATAAGACTAGTACAACTACAAGAAGGCAGCCTGTGGTAGGGCTGTAAACGAGTCGAATCGAGTCGAATATTAGAATGTTCAAATTCGTTCATTAAGTTTTTTAGCGAACCCGAGCTCGAGCCGAACTCAATGAAAATTATGACGAGCCAAACTCAAACCGAGCTTGCCCAAGTTTGGATCGAACTTGAGCTTGTTCACGAGCCTTAATGATCTAATAATTTCATATTTTTATGCTCTCATACAGGTCTAAAACTGCAAATAAAATTTTTATTATGTCCATAAATATGTTTATATACATATAAAATGATAAAAAACATATACATAAGTAAATTTTTAGTAATTGTAAACGTTTAGACTTGTACAAGTTTTAAAATTTTCACTATAATAACTATATAAAATTCCTATGATATACATATACTCCAGGTTCGCGAGCCTAATCAAGCTTAATATTGCTGCGTTCGTGTTCAGCTCATTAATGAAACGAGCCTAAAATTGAGGTTCAAGTTCGGTTTATTTAGTAGATGAATTGAAATCGAACGAGCCTCAAACGGTTCACGAACGATTCAGTTCATTTACAGCCATAGCTTGTGGATAAATGGGTCGCAATCACACTTTTTCAAATAAGTCCTTCTACCATCTTATTGTGAGTGAGAGTATGTAAATTGGTGTATAAATATATGTGGTGGTAGACTTATTGTTTCCAAATCGAAGGTTGGTGGGACAGAGACAAAGTACAAGTTGTTTCGGATAAAAAAAGAAAAAGAAAAAAAGTACAAGCTATAATCATTTCTTGATAATTTCCCACTCGAGATCTGAATCAAATACTGCTACTTCACTGTTTTGGTCATTCTCTGTAGATAGAATCAGGGGTGTTTGGAAGCTTATTTTTTGGCTTTTAGAATTATGATCAGAATATATTTTGTATTTGGTAGACTATTGGGATAATATGTGCAGAATGCATTTTGCAGCAAGATTAGTGTTTGGGAGATATGGAATAAGAATGAATTATGTATTGATTTTTTACTATGTTGCTCCTGTTATTAATTCTAATTGTGTATAAATAATATTTTAATCTATTTTTTTTTTTTATGTTTTATTTTGAAATTGCTTTATTCTTCATTAATTGAAAGTCTCAAACTATTTTTTAATTATGTTTTTATTGTTTCAAGTATTTTTCGTTCTTTCCTCCAACAATGTTTTGATTTTTAATCTAAAGTAACAATTAAGTTAAAGGAAAAAAGAAGGCTTCCACACGAAGAACAAGAAAACAAGAAGAACAGAAGATACCCTTTTATGTGAAATCAAAGCAATTCCAACACCAAACAAGAAGAAAACAGCAGATACCCGCAAAACAAATCAATCCCCAAACCAAACAGTATAGTTCCTAATCTCCAGAACAAGAGAATATAAGACACCCAAATTTCGACTAGTCTCATTCACAAATCAGTAAGAGATGGGCGATTTCAAGACATTTAGAGATGGGCGAAGGTGAGTGTATAGATTGGCAAACTTCTCCAGTCGTCTTAACTCCTGGTCTCTCTTTGTGTTGTGTGGTGGAAGATGCGAGTAATAAAAGTTGCAGTGGAGAGGATAAAGTTCACATGAGGGTTTTGAGGAATTATGGAAAAACAGAGAGGGTATGGATGTAAAATGGTGTGGCTAGAAAACGAGAATGGAAAAAACTCCTCCAGACCTCTTTTTCACTTCTCTTCTCTATTCTTCAAATCTTTGAACTCATTCTCATAGAATGAATTTTGTGTCTTGCAGTCAAACACCCAAAACTGGAAAAGTAGAATTGGAAAAGGCGAAAATGTGGCTGCCAAGCAGGCCCTGCAATACGCAGCTGCATTCGTCGCATTTTAGCTATAGCTGATTTCAAACCTCATCAGAAACATCAATTAACTAATGTTTATCCGTGCCTACGGCACTACGCAACCCTATTGGAATTGTCCGTTCAAAATCAACCAATTTTGGTCCGTCATGAAAAAGGCATACAAATGGCCAAACTATGCCACAGGGAAGAAGTTATAGATATACCCTAACAACCTAATCAACCAATTTTGGGACAAAAAAAAAGCCCCCCCTTACCCTAACAGCACATGCATTTTGACAAATACATGGTGGCCAGGAAGTTAACAGGTACAAATTAAAAATACCTCTCATAAGCAATTTCAAGCTGCAAGTTTTGACATGTATTTGTCTTTTCTTTTTTCCACATTCTCAATCTTAATTAATGGACTTAAGCTATAACTGTTTGATTTCAATCGATGGGGACAACATTGCGGCTGCGGCACCCGAAAGCTATAACTGCTCTTACAAATCTGCCACCAAAAGAGGAATGTTTGCAATTGCCGAAAACGTAAGCTATAACTGTTTGATTTCAATCGATGGGGACAACATCGCGACTGTAGCAACCGAAAGCTATAACTACTCTCACAAATCTGCCACCAAAAGAGGAATGTTTGCAATTGCTGAAAACGTAAGCATTTCAACTTCGTACGCACTCAGCCATTTCGAGATCGAGAGAGAGTGAGAGAGAGAGAGAGAGAGAGAGATACCTCGTGATGGTGCGCTGATGGTGGGAATGGCGCCGCTGGTGGTGCTAAGAGGTGCGGTGGTGGTGGTGTGTTGGAGTGGGACAATCGAGAGAGTGAGGGAGGGGAGAGGAGGAGAAGAAGAGAGGAGGCGTTTGGGGGGTTTTGTAGGAAGGGGAAAGAGAAAGAGAAGAGGAAATAGGCGGTGGTGGTGAATTTTCGTAGGAAGGGATCGGTAGTGAGAGAGAGAGGCGTCTGTCGGGGGGGGGGGGGGTTATCTGAAATTTAAAACGTGAAAGAAGAGGGATGGTAGTTGTGTAATTTAGGCTAAAATCATGGGCACTTAACTGGGAATATAGGAGGATGCATCACAGCCTTTGGATCAAACGAATCTCAATCTTTAGATGTGTTTGTGTGGAGGCCCACACCTTTGTGTTTTATTAGGTAGATGGATTACGAAGGAATTCTATTGGGGATGGGCAATCCACTCTTGGACATCTCTTCTGTCGTCGACCACGACTTCTTGGACAAGTTCTCTCTCTCTCTCTCTCTCTCTCTCTCTCTCTCTCTCTCTCTCATCTTCATAATGTGTGATAATTTCTCGATCTCTAATCCATTGTATCTGTTAGTACATTTGATCCTCTAATCTCCAGTCGATACACGTATCATTTGTTTGTCGAAAGTTCTCTAGACTATAGATATAAAGTTGTCGCTCCATTCGGGGGTTTTGAACGGCGGGTTATTTGAATAAAACCAAACGGTCTGATTCAACGTACGGATAAAATTAAGGACAGGGTAAGGGGAGGCTACTTTTTGATTTTTCATTTTCAGTTTTTTGAATTATGGCTATAATATATTTTGAGTATGGTAGGAGTGTTTGGAAGATATGTACAGAATGTATTTTGAAAATGTAGTAGTGTTTGATAAATGAATATTGAAAATGAATTACGGATTGATTTTTTACCAAATTGCCCTTGGCCTTTATTATTAATGTGTTAAAAATGTGTAAATAATTATTAATTTCTTCCTTTTATCAAGATTTTCAGGTGGTTGATATTCTTAGCATATAAGTATATACTGTTTATATCGATCTCTCCTCCTTATTTGGTTATAGGGCTCTCTTAGGGCGCTCGGTTGAAAGCCTTAGAGCAAAAAATTTATTATGACCATTTAGGATAAAATGATTAGAAACATAAAATATTCGCATTGATTCAAATGGATTAAAAATTGAAGCACTTAATTTTTTGCACTATTTATCTATATATATTAAAAAACATGATTAAAAAATTAAGTACTCCAATTTTCAATCCGTTTGAACCAATACGAAAATCTTATTTTTCTCATCATTTTATCCTAAATGAATATCATAAATTTTTGATTCTAGAGCTTTCAACAAGCGCCCTAAAAGAACCTTACAACCAAAAATTAGATGGCAGAACTGGGAAAGCTCCTCTTGACTAAGAATGGGAAATTGCAAAAATGGAAAAAGCTCCTTCGGGGTAATTCTCGGATTCTGCCTCTAAATCGAAAAATCCAAAATCCATTCTCATAATGGGATGTCAAACACCCAAATTACGAAAATGAGAAACCAAAAATGGGAAAATG
This sequence comes from Rhododendron molle, assembly GCA_025413875.1. NCBI lineage: Eukaryota > Viridiplantae > Streptophyta > Magnoliopsida > Ericales > Ericaceae > Rhododendron > Rhododendron molle. The sequence continues at coordinate 47,474,040 of CM046391.1, forward strand.
AGGTTCCCAAACACCCCCTTTACTTTGCCGTCTGTGTTTTGGACTGCAGTAACATTTTGGCTGCCTATCTCGACAATATTTTGCTTTGTCAAATACTTTATTATATATGTTCCTTACAGCTGGAAGTACATTTCTATAATTAAAAATACTTTTGGACGATGGGCTGCACTGGGTAGAGAAACTGGATTAATAAACCAAACATAATAAAGTGTTCGTTTTTCCAAGCCGTTTTGTTTGTTTATCAAGTTGACTCCAGAAGTACGAAAACTTAACAGATTTGCCGGAGGACTGCATTGACCTAAATATACTATTTTAAGGTACTTATGTATTCAGCGAAATGGGGTCACATGAAAAATCTAATAAAAGAAGTGTAATTAACGTATTTTGTAAATCTAGTTAGCTTTAGAAACTAATGGGTCAATTGATCATGTGCTCATCTACCTAGCGTTGCCCTGCCCCTATGGTTGTTGAAAACTGCAAATCACTTGAATTCTTTCAGTCACATGTACACCTTTGAGCTCTATCTGCTGATCTTATACTAAGTGACTCTATTTTTACAGATGATTTTAACACTTCTTTTTTAGTATCCATACTCTTTTTTTGCCTTTATTCATGTCACATTATAATATTGGCCTCTCATTTTTCTGGTTGTTCTCACTTGTATTTTTATCATATGCTCCCTTTTTTTTTAATGTCTTTATTCATTTATATTTACCCATTTCTCTTATTTTGAACCAAGGTTCTGAAAAACGGTAGCGGTCGGCGTAACCATAGTTGGGATGACGCATTTCTAGCGCATAACAGTCTTAAAGTAATTGTAGCTAGGGTTGTTTAGGGATGTGAGTTTTCTCGATTTCTGTCCGACTTTGGAAAAATGGTAGATTTCTATGGTTTTGCTTTACAATCACATTTGTTGGGGTTTGAAATGGTATTTGGTGGCTACTCTTTATCTCTGTACCTAGTCCAATATATTTTCTATTTTGTTTTTGTTTTTTTTTTTTTTTTTGTCATGTAAATGATTTGTGTTGCCTTATGATATTTTTTATTTCTCTTCGAACATAACTGATTCTTTTTCTTTTCTTTTTTTTTCTGTCGACAATGGCCGTAATTTCGAGCATGCGTAATTATGTATGTTTTCCTTGTATTTCCTACCTGTCTTTCCGCCCTTCAATTTTTAAAGATTTGGATCCATGTTGTAAAAGATCTTACTTCCAATTTGCTTTTCCTTCCTCACCTGCTTTCATGTCATGTGCAGTTCTTGCTTACAGTGGTGAAATTCAAACTTCTAAATTTTGAAATTAGAAGTTCCATAACATATTGCCGTTGTGTTTCAGAAAGTCTCACATAAACTGCTTCTTTTTGGCATAACAGGTATGACCTCAAGTTGAATAATGCCATACTTGCAGAGGAAAAGCACGTACCTATGTAAGTAAAAAAAAAAATTTGAACAGAATCTACAAAGATTGATGCCAAGGTTTAGTATAATAACTTCGTTGATTTTTCAGCGCAAGCTAAGCTTATTACGCATACTTGGCATACCTAATAGGTATGTTTTACTGCCCACATACCCTGCCATAAACATGACAAGAATCTTAGCTGTCGATGATTTGGTCAGATGAAGTTGTAGGCTCATATCTTTCCCATGGATTTAAATTTTGTCTTGGTATGCCTGTTGGGGATCCAAGGAAGGGATATTGATTTTGCTTTGCATGCATTAACGATTGCAATATAATATATTCCCTTCGTTCCAACTTGTTTGTCCAAAAATACGCATCACTTATTTGACTTTTTTGTGAGAGTGCACTTTGCCCAATATATATTATGTGAAAAGTGAAATGGCATTAAGGAAACTTTAGCAAGTCAACTTATAATGGAGTCATGGACAAACATTTTGGGACATAGTAAAGACAAAACGGAGACAACAAATTGGGACAGAGGGAGCATGTGTTAAGTGGTGACGACGAGCAATATCATGAACTTATATGTTTTCATAGTGGAATGCCTTTGTTGTGTCAAAATTCATTCTTGCTCCTGGTAGTTAACTTAATCCACATTGTTAACACAGCCAACTCAATGCCAATTGGCAATGAGTGGGGAGGCCGCCCAAGCTCATATACTAGTAGTTTTGGAGGAGATAATAACCGATGTGGGACAAACTCCAACACTCCCCCACACATGTGATCCTAGACTCGCACGTGGAGAGTTAAACAAACAATCCATACACATGGATCAGAACAAACAACGGTGCACTTATGACACAAACAAGGGGGAACGAACTCTCCGAAGCTCTAGTTCTGATACCATGTTAAAGCACCAACTCAAGACCAGAAGGCAATGAGTGGAGAGGCAGCCCAGGCTCATATACTATTTTTGGAGGAGATAATTAACCGATGTGGACAAACTCCAACGCACATAGTATAGTGTAGTATGATATTCTTAATTGATAGCTCGCTATCAACAAGTTTCGAAAAGGAGTAAATGCAGGGCTAAAAAAAGAATGTACAAAACTATTATTGAAAATATTTTTCGTAGTTGAATGTCTTTTAACCAATGTTATAAGCTGTTAGACCTTTTAGTATCGCTTGGATGTACGAAACCATTTTCGAAATTTACATGTCAAAGATCTTAATAATTGGCTGTTCTTATCATCCCAAAAACAAAAGTTAGAAAAACTGATGCATTATTGGTACAATTGGTAACTTAACATGGTCTTGGGTTCAAGTCTCTCCGCCTGCTTTTGTCCCTCATTTGCATTATACTTCCACAGTGATTTATTAAGCCAATTGTATACTGGTTCTTTCTTAGGTATGATGAGATGCCATCCAAATACAATGTGGAGTACATTGCTGGAGGTAAGGTGGTTTCTGCCCATATGAGGTTCTTAGGTTCTTGAAAAGTTGCTTCTACAATGACTTTTGTAATCATTACTTAGCAGCAAATATTATCATGTACAGGTGCGACTCAAAATTCAATTAGAGTTGCTCAGGTATGTTTGAGTTATGTAATAGCAACAGCAATCCAGTAATATAGTATCACGGAACGCCCGATTGACTTTCCATTTGCAGTGGATGCTTCAAATTCCTGATGCAACCAGCTACATTGGTTACATTGGAAAGGACAAGTTTGGGGAGGAGATGAAGAAACACTCAAAACTTGCTGGTGTGAATGTAAGTTCTTCTTTATTTCTCTTCCTCCTCCCTCATTATAAATTTATTATCGTCGTCATCCTCGCCATTTTCTTATTTTCTTCCCATTTTTTGTTTAGTTTTTGGCTTTCTAGTTCTTGAGTCCACATTTTGGAAATATTGTATTTTACCAGTGATGTGGTGTCCCCCAGGTTCACTATTGTGAGGATGAGTCTGCACCAACAGGAACCTGTGCTGTCTGCGTAGTGGGTGGGGAAAGGTCAGTGTTACATTTTCTTTTTTGGCTTGCTCCGAAATTCCTTTTACTGGCTACCATAGTATTGGTGCGTCTCTTCTACTTCATATATACCAGTAAAAAATAGTGATTCTTTCACCTGTTCTATTGAGTTGTGTCGTGGATCAGACATATGATGTCCTTAACCTATAAGGTCTACATGTAACCACGTCTTTGATGTGCATTGTGTTGCAGTTTCTGCCTTTGCACGTATCCGCTTACTAGTGCTGAAATTTCAAAGTCCAACTGGTTGATAAGTCAATAAATTCTGGGTTATGAACTTTCGTGAAGAAAAAGTTGGTTTATTGGAATGTGTTTGAAACTCGATAGTGTAGTTAGTTTTTCTTCTCGAAAAATGCATGATCCTATTTCAACTATTTGAGCCATAATTAAGAACTTGCTAACAGAGTAACCTTTCTTAAATATGTGAATTCCTTGCTTAGTCAATCTGTTCTTAAAATCCTTAATGTTAGTCTGAACAATCATGATATCCACACCATATCTGACGGTTGCAACAGGGCAGTCCTGGGCTTAAGGCCCCCAAAATTGTTCAACAATCATAAATACCACATATATGAGGTTTTCTGTTGGATTCACAACATGCTTCAGCGGTAAAGTTGGTGCGCTTCTACCCTCGCATTCTGAGTTCCAACCATGCTGCCCTCGTTTTTAAGTCAAAGTATTTTTCTCTTAGAAAGAGTCCAGATCAAGCTTTTATGGTGAGGTTTGAACTCAAAACCAAAGGCTCATATAGGCTACATTTAGTTTTTAATGTTTAGTATGTTTTAAAAGAATGCCTACATGGACCCATTTTGTAATCTTGCTTGGGCCCCCGAAATCTCAGGGTCGGCCTTAGGTTGCGAGTCCATACATAGTTCTGCTCTTGCTAGGCTGCCTAATGAACTTAGCCCCCGTTCCGCTAAGGTTCTTATTTTTTAAATACTTATTGCCTGCTTTACGAGACAGGTCATTCTCTCACAATACATCACCTTTAATTCAAAAAAAAAGTACAAAATAAATACTTATTTAGTTAGTGGAACACACCCTTAGTCCTTTAATGCTTTGGGATTGTTCTATCGATGGCCCATGCAGCGCTAATAGTCTCAAGTTATGGTTACCGTCGTAGCTGCACTCAGGGAATCTGATATGTCTTGCTCATCCTTTACTATTACAAGGGCTGCTGCTTTGTGTGCCTAGATTCCTCATTTGCCAGCCTCGTCAATGTCAGTCATATTGGTATCACTAAGATTTTGCAGTCTGAGGCTCTGACTTGATTGAACAAGAAATTTTATAATGTTTGATACTACTGTGAATATAGACAATTGAAAGAGTTGAACTAAAAAGTGGACATGTACGCTCACAAAGCTCAAAATAAGCTGAATTCAATTGTCTATATTCACAGTAGTGTCAAACAGGATAATGGATTACACCTTTACCTCACAAGTTTATGTTAGGGATATGATGCCCAATAAGGTAAACTTTCTGGTTCTCTTCGTGAGGGTTATCGTCTGCAAATGGCCAATGAGCTATATGTACTTGGCCTTTTGTAAATTCAGGAACTGGTTTCCTGAATCTTTATGTAGCCAATTGCTATTCAAACAGGCATTTTGTTTATATTGATGCAGATCACTTGTTGCTAACTTGTCCGCTGCAAATTGCTACAAATCTGAACATTTGAAGAGACCAGAAAATTGGGCATTGGGTATTACGTCTGCTATACCATTTGTTGAATGTAACTTTGCTTGCATATACTTTTATGCTAACTTGATGGTATTGGACAGTTGAGAAGGCCAAATACTATTACATTGCGGGGTTTTTTCTCACTGTTTCCCCAGAATCTATTCAACTTGTTGCTGAACATGCTGCTGCAAACAATAAGGTCTATAGCATATATTCTAGTGTTATATTTATTTGCAATAGGTTCTGCATGATACATTGCCAATAATTTCTTCCATCTGCAGGTTTCATGATGAACCTTTCTGCTCCATTTATTTGTGAGTTCTTCAAGGATGTGTAAGTGAAAGCGTTACCGTGAGTCTAATACCCTTTACTTTTGAATTCAATTGGAAATGCCAAATATTGATTCTTGCCATGCCTTATCTCATTGTAGGTATATGGACTTTGTTTTCGGAAACGAGACAGAAGCAAGAACATTCTCTAGAGTACATGGCTGGGAGGTAATGTTTGTTTTGGCAAAATATGGTGAATGATATTTTTTTTTGACATCGTCAAAAGTGGTATTTTTTTTTTTTTGACATCGTCAAACGTGGATGAACAATACTCTTACTCTCATTGATACGTAGCGTAATATGAGTGAGGCTATTGGTCACCCTCTTTTGGGGAGGGTGTAAAATGTTCGATTTAGAGGTAACGTAACTGGAGAGGAGAAATCCCATTAGGGTTGATTTCATTCAAACGTAAAATATATATACAAGATGTACAATAATTGCTCTACGGTCCTAGATACTTAAACTAATTACATGATAAGACACATAATTATACTAGATACAAATAGACCCATAATCTAACACTCCCCCTCAAGTTGGTGCAAAGATATCAATCAAGCCCAACTTAAATACAATAGGATGAAAACTCTTGCTACCCAGCCCTTTCGTGAATATATCAGCTAACTGATTTCCAGATCTCACAAACGGCATACATATCAAACCCTCGTTCAACTTTTCCTTGATGAAGTGTCAATCAATCTCTATGTGCTTCGTTCTGTCATGTTGAACGGGATTATGAGCAATGTTGATGGCAGTTTTATTGTCACAATAGAGTTTCATCAGAACATTGTCAGTAAACCCCAAATCACGTAACAAAGTTTGGAGCCACAAGAGCTCGCAAATACCATGAGCCATAGCTCTATATTCCGCTTCTGCGCTAGACATGGCGACTACCGATTGCTTCTTACTTCGCCAGGTAATCAGATTACCCCCAAGAAAAGTGCAATAACCAGAAGTAGAGCACCCATCATCCACAGAACCAGCCCAGTCAGCATTAGTGAAAGCCTCCAATCGCAAATGGCCATGATTAGAGAACAAAATTCCTTTTCCTAGAGCTGATTTCAGATACCTCAGAATACGATAAACTGCATCTAGATGTGAAGTACGAGGATCATGCATAAACTGGCTAACAACACCTACTGCATAAGTAACATCTGGTCGAGTGTGAGCCAAGTATATTAGTCGACCCACAAGTCGCTGATACCTCTCCTTATCAGTACGTTCCCCCACATCTTCACTAAGATGATGATTCGCTTCAATAGGGAAATCTGCAGGTCTACAGCCCAACATACCTATTTCTTCCAAAAGATCAAGTATATACTTGCGTTGGGAAATAAAGATACCTCTATCAGACCTTACTACTTCCATTCCAAGGAAATATCTCAATGATCCCAAGTCCTTAATCTCGAATTCTTGAGCTAAACGAGACTTAAGGTTATGAATCTCACTCACATCATTGCCTGTCATTATTATGTCATCAACATAAACAATAAAGACAGCAATCTTACCATTACTTTGCCGGGTGAATATCGTATGATCTGCATGGCTCTGCTTGTAACCAAAACTCAACATAGCCTTAGAAAACCTGCCAAACCAGGCTCTAGGGGATTGTTTCAGCCCATAAAGTGTCTTCTTCAATCTACACACCTTTCCCTTACTTGTAGAAGAAGAGAAACCCAGTGGAATATCTGTAAGGACCCGTAATTTTAAATTTATTTAAAAGGTTTATTTGATATTATAAATGAGAAAAATATGAAATTTGTTGAGTTTAATTGATTTGGGGTTATTGTGTTAAAGCATTGCATTTAAGGGGTGTGAGTGGGAAATGTATGTGTAGTGTGTATATAGCATGTGTGTGTGTTTGTAGGGAATAACTTTCCCAAATTCACTCCTCTCACCCTCCCGTCCATCTCTCTCACTCTCGGCTCTCACCCTCACTCTCACACCCATTTAACCCAAAACCCACACAAAGCATCCTCCAATTCTTCTTTCCTACTCGTATTGCGGTCTGAATTTCGTGGGTTTGAGCTCGGTGGAGGCGTATCCCATTCGATTCCGAAGTTTGGAGCTAGGGCTTGAAAATCCTTTCAAATTCGTTCTTGGATTGTGAGGTAGGGGGTTCTAACTCTCAATATATGTAAATGACTTGTTTCTTGTAGCTTGATTCTTACTTTTGATCGCGGTTATTGTTGTTGATGTTGTTGTGGCTGAAAAACCCATCTCTGTCTGTTAAAGATCTGCTCGAAACCCATTGTTATCGATAAGATTTTCTTTGTTATCGCACTTTGTTCCTGAGCCCAGAAAACCAATCGTTATCCCTAACGTTTTCCATCGTTATCCCTAACGTTTTCCAATCGTTATCCCTAACGTTCTCCAATCGTTATATCCCTAACGTTTTCCAATCGTTATCGATACCTTCGCGTCTGGACTGACCTATGCCAAAACGTTATCCATACCTTAGACCATGGTAGGGATAACATTGTGCTTTTGGGCAACTTTGTTGATCTTGATTCTTTCTCCATTGTTCTAGGTTCCGATCATTTCTAATACCTCTAAAGCACCTTTAAACCTTTCCTAAGCTTGGTTGCTCGTCCCATGATGATCCGTTGATTGTTCTCATTCCCTAGGCACTTCTCATTCCTTAGGCACCGGTTAAGCGTAATTTTAGTATTTTTGTAAATGAAGAATGTATCGTAGAGTGTTTATGAGTGCCGTAGGTTGTTCGAATATCGTGGTGGGCATAAATGGTAGATGTGAGCAGCATAATGACTTTAAGGGTAAGGTAGTAACTTGTGTCTTCATAACTCGTTGAACCTCTCGATCGTCCTTGGTACACTTATTACGGGATTCAAGTATAGGAACTAGTAGGTCGGACACTTTGGAAACCGCTTGTAAGTAGTATGTTGCGTAGGTGCGGGGATACAATTGGAGGTATGATGAGGACATGTGTATTAGTCTATAAGCAATACGGTTGATTGTTGGCCTTGTAACGCCATGCGATTGATTGAATGATTCTTGGATTCGATTGAGTGATTGGAGGTTCGTGAAATGGAAGTGGAATGAATGTGGATAACAAATGGATAGAGTATTGTAGGATTGTCTATAAATGGGCTTAGTACGTCATGTGCGATGTGGATATGCTAATTAACGAATAGGCATGAACACATGTGTTTGTAGATGTATATAATGGTTGGTTGAAGAATTGTGGTACAATCGATAGATTGATGATGAAGTTGATTATGAAATGGTGGAGGGTCGGTTAAGCGATGTGCATTTCCGCTAACCAATGTTTGTTATTGTTAAGGGAATAGACTCGGGGTGACCCTGCGCTCGAGGGAATAGACCCGAGGTGACCTGAATGATTGTCATTGTTGAGGGAAAAGACTCGGGGTGATCCTACGCTCGAGGAGATAGACCCAAGGTGACCCAAGCTATTATTATCAAGGGAATAGACTCGGGGTGACCCTGCGCTCGAGGGAAATAGACCCGAGGTGACCCTAGTGTTCATTGAAGGAATAAATCTGATTAAAAGAAAAGAAAGATTCTGTAATGAAAGGATTGAATAATGATGATTGTAGACTCGAGGAAGACTGTAGTATCGTATGAAGGATAATAAAATGATTCGGAATTGGTTATAGACTAAAGTGGATTAACGTAAGCTTATCGATGTATCTAGTCTGAGAAGTGAACGGTTAGTGACTTGCCAGTGAAGTCTAGGATCCTTTGATCTAAGAGTATAACTCGGTGGTAATCATTCGTACTTTGGGCATATCCATCAATATTCACTCACTCATTCATGGTGCATGACTCATTTCATTTTCATATAGTTTGAATATAGAATTCTCTACTGGGCACGTGTTTTGCTCAACCATATCCTTCTTTCAGGTACACTCGAACAGGGGGACATGAAGTGCTTGGCGTGCATTTCACATCATTCTTTTGAAAGCTAATACGGGAAATCACATGGGCATCTTTTTGTAAAACTCTTTGGGAATGTAATATTAATTTCTATTATCAATATCATTTGATCATGGAGGATTGTAAACCCTAAACCTTCTTTTCTATCATGTTATTTGAATTTTCGAGCTTGATAAGAAATTTCGAATTTAAGTTGCAATCATGAGAATGAACCTTGATTTTGGGGTATTATCTGTATTATTGCGAGATATTGTTATTCAGAAATCTTTATACTTTATGTTGAAAATCGAGGGTGTGACAATATCCATGTAAACTTCTTCCTCTAAGTCACCATGGAGGAATGCATTTTTCACATCAAACTGTTGAAGAGGCCAATTCAAGTGGGCAGCACACGAGAGAAAAGCTCATACCGAATTCATCTTCGCTACCGGAGCAAATGTCTCCTCATAGTCAATACCATAAGTCTGAGTAAAACCTCTAGCAACAAGCCTGGCCTTGTATCTCTCAACTATACCATCAGCCTTTTGCTTAATAGTGAACACCCACTTGCAGCCCACTGGCTTCTTCCCTTCTGGAAGTGACACCAGATCCCAAGTGCCATTCTTTTTCAAAGCTGTCATCTCTTCCACCATAGCTCATTTCTACTTAGGTATTCTGAATGCATCCTGCCAATTCTGTGGAATAGATATAGAGGAAAGAGAAGAGACAAAGACATAGTACGAAAGAGACAAACGGTCATAAGAAACAAATTGTGAGATAAGATGTTGAGTACAAGATCTAACACCTTTTCGAATAGCAATAGGAAGATTGTCAGGATCCATAGGAGGAGGTTCAATAAGAGAAGAATCAGTACCAGAAGAGTCAGTTGAGGAATCTGGAACTGGAGTGGGTGATTGTGATTGACAAGGTGGTAACGCACATGAAGACTTTCTACGTCTAGCATACCTCTGTAAGTTAGCTCCCTGCAGTCGTGCAGGTAGTTGTTCCTCAATGTCACCACCAATATCATGTGTTTCCCCCTCAACAGATACTGGTGCCTCTCCAGTGTTTTTCTTCTCCCCATCACTATAATCATAAAACAATTGCTCCCCCTTACTATGATTATAAAAGATAAACATCTTTTCCTTCTGTTGATACTCCCCTTGAAGAGATGGTTTGGAGGGAGAATAAAAAAACTCTATTTCCCAAAAAATAACATCCATGATCCATAGAGACAAACATTTTCCTAGAGTAAGGATCATAACACTTGTAGCCTTTCTGGGTAGGAGAGTACCCAACAAAAATATACATATGGGCTTTATGTCCCAGCTTGCCCCCAGAAGGTTTGGGGACATGAACAAAACACACACAACCAAACATCCTAGGTGGAAGAGTCAGAACTTGACAACTGCTTGGTAGACACTCAATGGGTGTTTTAAAATTGAGGACATTGGATGGCATACGGTTGATAAGATACGTGGCAATTAAAACAGCTTCTCCCCATAAGTATTTGGGAACATTCATAGTGAACAAAAGGGATCGAGCGACCTCAGCAAGATGACGATTTTTGCGTTCAACAATTCCATTTTGTTGTGGAGTGCCAGCGCATGTCGTCTGAAAGATAATACCATTATCAGCTAGATATGTTCGAAAAATCTTATCAATATACTCAGTCCTATTATCACTCCGAAGAATTTTAATACGTGTATCAAACTGAGTGCACATCATCTTATGAAATGATTTCAAACAGGAAAACACCTCATTTTTTGACTTGAGTAAGTACACCCATGTGGCACGAGAATAACAATCAATAAAAGTAACAAACCATCGATATCCCTTTAAAGAAGTAATAGGAGAAGGACCCCAAATATCAGAATGGATAACCATAAATGAAGTATCACTTCATTTATTACTAGGTGCATAAAAAGAGCGTTTATGTTTTCCAAACTCACAAGTTTCACAAAAAAACTAATCCCTAAGACAATGTTTAACTAAAGTAGGAAAAAGTTTCTCCAATATCCCAAAAAAGGGATGACCCAATCTACTGTGTCATCGATGTAACAAAGAAAGAGTAGAACTCATATCTGCATGTAGAGCTTTTCCACATGATAAAGATGGCTGAGATTGATGAAGTGCATGCTCCATTTAATAGATACCACCATGTGCTTTACCACTGCCAATCACCTTCCCCGTTTTTAGTTCCTGAAAGATACAGTGAGTAGGAAAAAATGTCACAGAACAGTTTGCAGAATGAGTAAAATTACTAACTGAAAGAAGATTAGTGGCAAAATTCGGAATATGGAGAACTGAAGAGAGAGAGATAGAGGGAGAATAGCGAACGGAACCTTTCCTTCAAATAGCAGAGAATGACCCATCGGCAATTCGCATCTTATCCTTACCAGAACAAATAGAATAGGAATAAAAAACAGAGGAACAACCTGTCATATGATCTGAAGCACCAGAATCAATAATCCAAGGGATACCGGAGGAGGCAGTAAATGCACTAGCTGGAATACCTGAATGAGCAAAATAGGATGCAGCAGGAGCTGCTATGGAAGTAGGAGCTATAGTAGAGGAAGAATCAGCCTGAGCCATAAGACGCCTGAGAGCTTGCATCTCCCCCTGAGAGAAACCACCAGTAGAATCAGAAGGTGACTGAACTCCTGTACTGGATCCAAAATCAGACAAGGCAGAAAATTCTGAAACATGTGCCCGGGCCTGAGAATGCCCGAGACCACAACCTCGACCTCCACGTCCACTGCCTCGCCCACGAGAAGGACGACCATGTAACTTCCAACAGAAATCCTTAGTATGTCCAGTGTTGTGGCAATGATCACACTGGAGTGACATACGTCTACAGTCCCACTGCTAGTACCAGACTGAGACTTTCCACTGCCAGACCCAAACTGTCCCTGCGGAATAGCAACCAAGGCAGAGCGATCAGAAGTAGGAGCTTGCATCATAGCACCCCTTCTGCTCTCTTCCTGCTGAACAATGGCATAGGCCTCTCCCAAAGATGGAAACGGGACACGACCCAATATCTGCACTCTAATTAGATCATACTCCACATCAAGACCAGCAAGAAAGTCATACACACGCTCTTTCTCTATTCTTTTTAGCCAAGTAGCAGCATCAACAGGGCAGACTGCTTGAAACCCCTAATAATAATCAAATTCTTGGCAGGCCCCACTGAGATCAGCAAAGTAAACAGCCGATTTTGTTGATCCATAGTACGAAGTCTTTTCCCCAACTCAAAACACTGTGCATCGTTACCTTGCTGAGAATAAGTTTGCGCCGCAGTAGTCCAAATCTGATGTGGAGTATCAAGGAGCAGGAAAGTATGACGCATATCAGCTCTCATAGAATTAAACAACCAAGTCATGACTACCGATTTTTGAGATTTAAATTTTTTCAATTCAACCGCCTCAACAGGTGGAGTAACAAGGCTCTCAATGAATTCTGACATTCCTTTGGCCTCAATAGCCAAAGTAAAAGTACGAGACCAAATCAAATAGTTGGTACCATCCAACTTAATGTGGCAAATATCCAGAGAATAGTTATCCATAGTCCCTACACGACTTTACTCATTATTTGTACTAACGGAAGCCTTTTGTTTATCCTCCGACATATTAACTAGAGTTAATGGCAGATAAAAAACAAGGTTGGACTGAACAGAAGACAAACAACCCTTACACAGTCTCCAATAACTCCAAACAGTACCCAATACCGAAATATTAAGTACCCAGTGTACAATACCTCACAACTGGTGCCTAATACCAAAATATTAAGTTGACCCAGTCCAAATTGGAGAGGCACAGAGGCCGCCGAAGGTCAGACGTCGACCGATGATGGCTGGCGAGCGCAGAGGTAACCTCGTCGGCCTGACCCAGTCCAAAAAGAGAACAAACAGAGGTCGCCGGAGATCTGATGTGGATCGATGATGGCTGGTGAGTACAGAGTTAACCTCGTCGGCGACTGGTGAGTGCCCAGTGCCTGTCGGAGGTTGTAATGAAGCTGGGTAACGTCGTTCAAAACAAAAAACAAGGGCCGAAGGGTGGGTGAACCAGTGATCTAGTTCTGAACGACCCTGGAACTTCGATCTACCAACTGGATAAGAGTCGCCGGGGCTAATAAATCTCCGGCGAGGGTCGTCGAAGGTTGGGTGTCGATCATGAACGGCCAACGAGGGTCAACGATGGCTGTAATCTCCTGGGTCTTCAACTCCGGCATCGGAAAGATCTGTTGATGACTCAACAGAGATGGGAGACGCTAGTTGGAGGCACAGCTGTGGGTGATCGACCAAACAAGAAGCCCTAGGTATCGTGCTGCTCTGATACCATATTCGATTTAGAGGTAACGTAACTGGAGAGGAGAAATCCCATTAGAGTTGATTTCATTCAAACATAAAATATATATACAAGATGTACGATAATTGCTCTACGGTCCTAGATACTTAAACTAATTAAATGATAAGACACATAATTATACTAGATACAAATAGACCCATAATCTAACAAAAAAGATCAGGCTCCAACTTGTGCCGCAAATTACTATTAAAAAGGTTAGTTGATAGGGTTATCGTCTATTGGCAGACAGAGAATGTCAAAGAGATCGCGTCAAAAATCTCCCAATGGGCCAAAGGCATCTGGAACACACAGGAGAATTACTGTGATTACTCAGGGTGCAGATCCAGTTGTTGTTGCTGATGATGGGAAGATCAAACTGTTCCCTGTGATATTGTTACCTAAAGAGAAACTTGTTGACACCAATGGAGCAGGTATGTGCTTTCTAGTTGTTTTTATGGGGTCAAATGCTATAAGCCTATAAGAAACAAGCATTCTATCCATGCATGTACATACATGTGAAATTCACCAACAAGGTTCAAATAAATGGAAAGAAGCCCTATGGAGTGTAGAATATACAGTTTACAACTTTACATACATAATTTTGAAAAGAATTTTAAATTACTTCCATCTTTTTGTGTATATATACAGCAAAAGATCGAAAAACGTTGGCTGTGAACACCTTTTTCTTTAGAACTCTAATTAGGAATTAATGTCGTAGACATTATCCTTTCCACTTATTTTTTTACTCTGGTAACTATTTTCGTCTAATTGTTGCTTAAATAACTAGTTCTTAGCATCCAGCATCCACACTAACGCTAAATGGCCTTTTAGTATCATCTTATGATTTTCTCACTACCCTTAGGTACTATTTTGCTGTGTACAGTGTATAGTAGCATCCACACTAACACTTGAATTCCTTTTAGTATCATCTTATAAATTTCTCACTAGTCTTAGGTACTATTTTGTCTGTGTACAGTGTATAGTAATTTTTTTTAACCGAACCAAACAAACGAACCACTTTCTTGTCATTTTATTTGCTATTTCTCATTTAGATATGCTTAATTCTATATTGTAGGTGATGCATTTGTTGGAGGATTTCTTTCTCAGAGAGAAATCCATTGACGACTGTGAGAGCTGGTTGTTATGCAGCCAATGTTGTCATCCAATAGTCTGGGTGCACATACCCAGACAAGCCTGGTTTTCACTAGGCTTGTCTTTGCGTTCTCCCAGTTGCTAAGCTCTGTGTTCTACGAGTGGATTGTTGAGAAAGCCACCCCTGCTACTTCCATGTTCCTGCTTTTGCAGCTTCCTTGCTGGTTACTATTAATGCGCGGAAATAGTCCTCAGAACCCAATTGTTTGATGAGGGATTGTGTTTTTCCAATGGTTGTTGTGACTAGGATATTCAAGCCTTTTGCCCTGACTATTAGTGTGCGATTTTGATCGCCTGTTCTCTATTTTGGATTGCGCATATTTAATTTGCATTAGAAACTAGTTGTCGCACTGTGAATTAGTACTATACTTTAGATTATCGTATGCATGGGGATAGATGTTATCCAAAATGTTTACAATCAGGAATCCAGAATACGAAATAGAATTACAATGAAATGGAAAACACTTACAGACACTGCAAACCAAACACAAAGTGCTGTTGTAAACCAAAACCCGTGTTTTACGCAGTGTCCTTAAAATAGATTCACCACCTACCGGAGGGTGTTGAGGTTACTTGGCGTCTGTCTCCCACGATTGATTCGGCTCGGACCACAAACGTCGAAACACCACTGAAGAACGCCACCGAAGAACGCCACCGAAGAACGTCTTGGCGAATTAACTCAACGTATGTCTCTCTTACTCTATATCAGTATACTTGCGAACTTCGCAAATTGGGTGGAGAACTATGTAATGAGATGCTCCTTATATAGGCAGAACTTGACTTTTGTAATGCTGCCTAACCTTCAATACATAGAGTGGATCGCAGATTGAATAGCCTTTATGAATATGGGAAAAACTCCCAAATGAATAGGGAAAAAAACCCCCACAATGAATAGGGGAAAACTTCCGCCATGAAAATGGAGAAGTTATTATTGGCTTGAGCAAGCCAAAAGCCCCCGATCCATTCACTTTTCCAACAATAGATTTGAGTCCTTTCTCTCTGTTTCTTATTTCTTGTGCTGTTGTGCATGGTGATCATGATGGCTGAGCTAATAGAATGGGAAAACTGTAACTGTTAGACAATTTTTGGTGACCGCTTATAGACTTTTTGCGGCTTGTCGTTTGAATGTGATACCAAAATTTGGAGGAACTTGCAGTTGTTCAGCAAAGAACTATATTTGGAGTACATAATACCAAACACAAATTCGAATTTGTGTTTTACATTGTTAATTAATAAATATAATCTAGACTTACGAGATAAATGATTTGTATCACATTAACGCTCTCACATGAGAAGATAGCAATTCGGCTTGAAAATTAGGATTGTAAATGCCGCAAGTACCGATATAAGTAATCTTTGTTTATTTGCTTAATGTACTTTTTTTTATTATTATTATTATATTATGCATCTTTCTTTCCTTTTCTTCTTTTTGAGGAAAATGTATTTTGTCTCCCTACTTATTTTAAGAAAACAAGCAGATAACTAAGATATAGAAATGAGCCATAAATTTACATTTTATTTTCTTTTGTTGAATAGGACATTAGTTATGAATGGGTAAGAGACAATTACACATGATGTGGTTGGCGCATCTACAAAAGAAGAAAGCCACAAAAAAATAAAATAATAAAATAAAACAGGTTTCGAAAGCATGTGTTAGGACTTGTCTTCTTTGGTTTCCCATCCTCCAACCTCCACTGGTGATAAAAATAAAAATAAAAATCCCAAAGCTGAAATTGATTTTGACCAATTTAACCTAAATGGAACCCATGTGAGCCCCAATAATACAATAGTCACACTTCTGGTTTACATTTAACAATGTATGGCATTATTGATTGGTGTTTAAGTGTGATCACTATAAAGTTGAAGGATTGGGAAAAACAAGGTGAAGGGTATCGTTGTAATTTTAGTTGTATATATATATCCAAAAGTTTAATAATTCAAGAAACATTAGTGTAATTATATCCAAAAGTTTGGAAGCGACTATTCGCAGTCCCGTATTTTCTCCCTTAGCCCACTACATTTCGGTAAATAGCTGTTGAAAACAAGATTATATTTCGGTAACTACATGTCGAAAATATGTTCAACCTTCGTTAAACAACTGCCGAATATACATTTTCGGTAAATAGCTGTTCAAAAAAAAATTATATTTTGGTAATTGGATGCTAAAAATGTATCTCAATTTCGGTAACTAACTGTCGAGTATAGTTGAAAATTTTTAACAGGCTAAAGGAGAAAATACGGGGTTGCAAATAGCCGCCCCCAAAGTTTGCTTTCCTCTGTGGGTCCCTTTGTGGACAACCCAAAGCTAAGATTAAAAAAAAAATACATACTTCAATATTTTTTTTACATTTTTTATTATATTTTCAAACACTTTTATATACTCCAATGCACGGTTTTCAAACACTTTTACAATTTTATATTTTCAAAAACTATTCACATATTTCTAAGTTTTTTAAATCTCAACAACACTACAGTGAAACTGTTTTTTTTGGCATTTTTCTTCCTTTATTTATCAAAACAAAAGAGAAGATGTAGAACAGTCACAAGGATAGCATAAAAAAACCCAAAAAAAAAAAAGAAATAAAAAAAGAAAAGCGAATCTGTTAAAACACATTAGCATATCATTTTTAATTGAATTCAACTATTTTCTGTGCTTTGTTTACCAAAAAAAACTGTTTCCAGTGCTAAAGTTGGAGGATATCATTGTAATTTAGTAAGTTGTACGTTTAAATGCCTACAACACTTGGAGGGGAATGATGTATTAAAAATTCAAGGAATATTAATGTAGTTAACTAGTTATATCAAAAAATTGCATAAGAGCATCCGCAATGGGATTAATCAAAATCAATAATCAAAATGTGCCACGTCAGCATTTGATTATCCATTTAATTCATAATCAAACGTAACAATCTCTACCTCCACATTAGTCATTTCTGCATACCCCACAATACACAATACACAATGCACATATGTCCAATCGCAAACGAGTTCCAATCATGCACCCGACTACACTAAATTATTCATCTCGATGAGACGATTCCAATGTGGTTGAGTTTGGTTATCGGGTTTGGTTATTGAGTTTTGGTTATTGGTAAAAGTTGTTAAGTTTGGTTATGGAATAGGTGGAATTTTGTTATTTGCTAAAAGATTTATAATTTTGCTTATTACAACGTGCGGTGTTTTTTTAGTATTGTTGTTAAATTTGTTTATTTACACTCATTTGCTTATTACAATGTTGATGCTCTAAGTAAAGAGAATTATCCGAAGATTGCGAACTGGTCATTTGTTGTTTAATTGGTTGAACATTGATACTATTCATTTATGGAGTATAAATTGTGAAGGTTTTAGTTCTTATCAGAACGGGCAAATATTATTTTCCTCCCAAATTAATTTACCTAAAAAACTACTAATAGTGGTAAATTGGAATGATTCCTCGTATCTCATTGGTGAGTTGGTAGCCATACGCACTGTACAAATAAGAAAAATTAGTCTGCTATCCGGCACAATATTGAGAACTTTAAGTTGAGCACAATATTTAGAATTCTCGGGCATACAAGAAAATAAATAAAGTAAAGAAAATAACAAGGGAATATACTGAGAAATTATTTTATCAAATTAGCGGTGGTTTGGCTTAACAATTCGTTCGGATTAATTTTTTTTTCTTTATTTGAATTTTTTTGAAAATTTTAATTTTTCATAAATTATTTGCTCGTCTCCAAAAAATAAAAAATGAATAAAAAAAAAAAATCCAAATTGTTAAGCCAAAGCACTTTACATCCCCCAAAATTACAAAATTTCACTAGAAGCCCACTACCGGATTTTTGCTCTCGCAAGCAGAGAGGGAACGAAATCGAATCCATCGATCGCATCATTTCTCGAAGTCCCAATTGAACAACGACCATGAACAACCACCACCACGCGCCCCCGCCTCCGCCGTCGGCCTCCTCCGGCCTCAACTCCCAAACCACCGCACAAATCCTCACCCACGCGGCCTCGGTCTTCCTCTCCCACCCCGTCACATTCCTCACCCTCTCCCTCCTCCTCCTCACCTTCCGCTCCAACGTGGAGACCGGCACCCACCTCCTCACCACCTTCATCGACAACGACCCCTCCCTCCGCCCCCTCCTCTCCCGCCTCGACACCGCCTCCGCAGCGACGACGACAAACCCTCACTCCTCCGCCTCGACACCGCGACGCCGCCGGCGCCCGTTCCTCCACCTCACCCGGGTGGGGACGCTCGACGACGACTTCTTCTCAGGCGACGAGGACGCGGAGAGCCGGCGCGGGGGGCAATCCTCCCTGTTCGGGCCCCGCGCCAAGCCGGCCCCCAATGGCACCTTCGTTATCCTCGGTAATTTCGAGTCCAGGTTAGGGTTTTCTCCAAATTACTATGTTCCTCGTGGTGGAATTAGCGTTTCTGGTAGTGGAATTGGGGGTGCTGGTAACGGACTTAGGGCTTCTGGTAGTGGAATTCAGGGTTCTGCTGATGAGATAGGGGGTTCTGGCGATGAAACGAGGGTTTCTGATAACGGAATTAGGGTTTCTGACAATGTAATCGGGGTTTCTGGCAATGGAAAAAGGGTTTCTGGTAGCAGAATTAGTGTTTCTGATAGTGGAATTGGGGATTCTGATGATGAAATTAGGATTACTGATAGCAGAATCGGGAGTTCTGATGATAAAATAAGTGTTTCTGATAACATAATTGGGGTTTCTGGTAGTGGAATTGGGGATTCTGATGACGAAATTAGGATTTCTGCCAGTGTAATTGGGAGTTCTGATGACGAAATAAGGGTTTCTGATAACGGAATAAGGGCTCGTGAGATTGTCAAGTCGGGCTTCTCTTTGAAACTTGTAAACAGTTCGTTGCAATCGGTGGATGATGATGGTGAGAATGGTGGGTTGGGTAAAGTGGAGAACTCTAGGGTTTTGGATTTGCATTTCTTGACCAGGGGTTTGGAGCTACGGCCTTTGGTTTTGCTTATATGTTTGTTGTCTACTGCATATGGATATGTACTTTTAGGGTTTCTAGTTACCTACTCTTGGGTTCTTGGAATCGTTTTTGTTGTGGTTGTGAATCATTTCTTGGGGAGACACCGTTCGTGGTTTGGGACAGTATGGGGCGGCTCGATTTTGGGTCTCAAGAGGGCTTCTGGGTTTGTTCTAATGAGATGGGCAGTGAGGGATGCCCTTTCGCAGCTTCTTGGTCTATGGTTCTTTGGTGAAGTCGACGACCAGTATTCCTTTTTCAAGATCTTTCTGAGGTTGAAGTTGATGCCTTTTTCGCTTACGAATCAATGGGTTAGGGGATTTGAGAAGGAGACCGCAGGGTTTTTGTTTGCGTGGATTTTATCAGACATGGTTGTGGAATTTTTTTTCGCTGTGGATTCTTGGGTTGCTATTGTGGACTCAAGGAGGAGTGGAAGAGAGATTATGAAGGAAGGGTTTTATTTGTTATCAACAATGTTTAAGCAAGCTGGTGTTATGAAATGTTTGGAGTTTATGCTTTGTGGGTCATTTACCAGATGGACATTGGCACGGTATTTTGGGATGTTGTTTGCAACGGCGTGCCAATCAATAGTCGAGGTTTACTTCATGGTGGCTTGGCTGATATTTTACTTTGCTGTGAGATCTAAGGATGCGACTTCTCTTGGAAGGACGTTTGGGCAGAGAGAATTAGAGGGTTTTGTCCAGGGCCAAAGATGATCTCAGTGGAAAAATTGATTGTGGGTATTCCCAAAGTCCAGTCATGGCACGGAAATGGCCGTAATCCATAGGTGCTTTGTTTGTTTTTTTTGCAGTCAATATGGGATTCAACAGTGCCATTGTTTCATGATGTTTCGAGCACTGTGCTTTGTATACTAAATCGTGAGCCAATAGATGACTTGTGTACACTTCTGCAACAATGCCTCGTGTATATGGTGTTGCAGTCTTGGTTCCCATACAGCTTGTGCCCTGGAGTAAATGTTTTGCTCTGTCACTGTAATGCAAAAGAATGGTCATTTTTGGCTTCATTTTTTGATGTTGCTTATGATGTTAACAGTGGAATTACCAAATTCCTTGGTTCCATGTCAGATTGATGGTACCTTTTCTGTTAAACCTATAAGCAAAATGCTTTCTGATCTTTTGTATCCAATATTCTTTTCCTGCTATTACTTATCTTGTTGGTGGCTTAGACTTGGTATAAAACCAATTATCTTTCTTGTTTCTTGTTATACTGTGGTCGAATACTTCATGAACAATAATGCTACAGATACCACGGTTTAGAACAATAATGCTACAGATACCACGGTTTAGAACAATAATGCTACAGATACCACATTTTCTAAACCCATTTTATTTACCACGTAACTGACACTCATACAACTACTGGATACTGGAACTCATTGCACCCATTGTTATGCACATATCCTATGAGTTGTCTAGAAAATGTGGTATGTGTAGCGTAATGAACATGCTTTTTGATCATTTTTACAAGTGTTTTATGGTCTTTTTGACTTTCCTATTCATGCAAAAGTTTACATTCTAAGAATCAAGGATGTGGGACATGCATGTGAAGGGTATGGGCACGGGACGCTCATGGAAACTGCTGGGGTATGGAGGAAAAATTGTTTGAAATAGTTTTATGTTTGCTGTATTGGAATATTAATATATGCAAAGACCATTAAAATATAGAAGTTAAACTATTTCACATCGAACAACAATTTGAGTCTTTGATGCAGCATAATAAAAGATCCTTCAGGACACACTAGAGCAACTCGTTAACATAGTAATGCAATGAAGAAGTGTAACTTGCAAACTCACTGACCTAGACTAGTTAACATAGTAGTACTACTATCCACTTTAGCATAGAAAAGCATTGTCTCCAATGTGTCATTGTGTCCTGACGAGACATGGGAAACATGTGGCCAAGCTATGTTCCTAACTTCCTATCGTGTCTACCATGACCTTACTCCTAATTCCGGTCATTTTTCTCATCTAGGAAACGACATCCTTCCCATCACCCTGCATAGATGATACGCAATGTGTTGGATAACTCATCCACAACCTCAAGCTTGAGTCGAGCAGTGCTTTAGGACTTCCAGTGGTTGTTGCCAAGAATGGGAAGGGTACTATTCTTCCCACTTCCATGCAATGTTAAACCAGAATACAAACCCATTGAGGCCAATTGGGCAGGGAGGTGCTCTTTTGTTGCTCTAAGTGCCTTAAATGCTGGAGTATATAAGCATGCCTATCCGATGACTAATGATATATAAGAGTTAGGTATCTGCTTCTTTGTATCATTCCAATATACATCATTGGGTTGGTTAATCAATGTAAAGCTAACTCAAAGCAGTTGTAAGTATCTAATGTATATTACCGTATCCCGATACTACTCATCCTTCAAATAGCATAGGGTAATTAAGACGTATGAGCAAGCAAGGTTATTATCATGCATTCATTTCTCTTGTGGCTCACCTACGGAAAACATGCTTTGGCTCAGGATTGTGTTACAGGCTATAGCGAGAGGAGTGATCTGCACTCTCTCTGCATAGCAGAGCTTCTTATGTTCTCTGCAGGAGGCATTTGAGAATTCCTGCAGTGAAAAATCATGTTGCTCCTTGTGGCCTTCATAAGCAGCCAGTTGCTAGAGTCCAATAATGCATGGTAAAAGTAAACCTTTTTGCAGGAAGGTTAGAGGAGTTGTTTTTTAGCTTTGTCGTTTGTGGTCTAAGAGAAACATAGTGCTGAGAATGCGTATGGCAGCAAAATATTCTTTCACCATATTTGATATAAGGAGTAGGTTTGCAGTTTGAAATAGGGTTAATGACAGGAGGCGGCTTCTTCAAATTTGGTGAACCAGCTTATGGCTCATTCCCCTTACAAAGGGTCACAATATGTGTGATACACCTTACAAAGGGTCACACATATTAGTTGAAGGTTTTTCTCCCATGCCTAAAACTTGTTAGAGTAGGGCCACCTCGAAGGGTGAGCCCAGCAGCTCTGATGATGCCCTCAACTGAACCACCAATCCCCAATCCACGAGTCCCCTAGGCCCTGCTCCCAACTTAAGGCAGGCAACAGAATATAGCTGCACATACCTAGAGAAGCTTGAATTTCTATGAAGCTCTTCTTTGCCTTGGCATGGTACCTTACCAGTTTAAGCTTTAACATGACGTGGTGTTTAACATTTGTATTCTGCTGACTTGTTGCAGGTGATTTAGTGACTGCATGAAAAATGCACCAAACAAAGGTTATTAACAATTTGACTATCATTCCTTAGCATTATGAAGATAGCAATAGATGTGATCTATCTCTTGCTTTTGGTTTTTTGGGTAATCCGGAACGGGTTCCACGAACAGCAACCGTAGGTTGTGTGACCGAATTGTTATCGAAGCCCCCTTCCACAACTATTTCACACAAGCTTTAGCTTGTGGAGAGGGTTATCCAAAGGATATTCCCTTATTCATGCATAGATTATAAGCATGATATTTGGGAGAGCTGAACAAGAAAGGCAGAAAAGAGGTATATATATTGCATTTGAGAAAGCTTGTGGCATACTTCTGTTCTACCTGCTGGACAGTTCTATTAGGGAGCTGAAATGCCATTTGTACATAATCCGTTCATCCTGAATGGATTGTTAACATAGGTTGATTTATATAATGGAGTTCTGATGTACGAGAATGTAAATGGAGGCAAACCCCAAGAAAAAGAGGCTATTGCAGTTCAGGTATGTGCATAGAATGTGCACATGGAATTAAATCTGGATCTATGCTACCAAACATGTTTTCTGATTTCCTCATATTGTGTTCTTTTTTGTTTGTAGCCTTTGTATTTTTAAAGTGGTTGGTCGTGATGTTTCAGATGCTAATGCAGTGAGATCAGAGTACTCCTGGACCTGGAGAATCTCCTGTTGAAAATTTGTTACTGCTAGGATTAGGAGAGAGCTGATCACCCCCATGGTACAGTGACCGAAATGAAAGAAGAAAATGCAAAGGTTTTTTCCAGGGGTTAGTAAGTTTGACCCTAACTTTATCCTTCTCATAGCGTACAAGTATATCATTCCATGTTTATTTTAGCCACATTTCAGCGGTACTGTCCTATGGATGCGGGCATGTGATGTATTTTCACCTTTTTCGTCTGGCGGAATGTGATTCCATGATTAGTTATACTGGGTTCATTTTGTTCTCTTTTATAAGTATATAGGTTTCTTGCGCATTTGTTTGAATTATTTGGATAGTTGGTTCTTTCTAAATGTAGGTGGATTTGACTAATTGGGTTGCGTAATCTAATTTTGAGTCTCATGCCAGTTCAATTTGCTTGATACATTATTACTTGTATCATATTCCAAGATCTCACATACACCACATCATGACTTAATTTAATTTTTTTTTCTTTTCTGCACAGCCATACCATAGGACTCTTACACATGAATTCAGAGCGGATGAAATTACAGTGGAATTAGTGTCACCTGACATTGGAAGCTGTTATTTCCAATTTTGCGAAGTATGAGGGTAATGGACACTATTGCAATTAGACGTCTGATTGAATAACAAGTGGTGTTGAAGTTCTTAGAAGTTATGTAGGCTGAGGTTGATGATAGATGCAATGTTGCATGCTCGATGTACAATGTTCTAAAAATCGCTAAGCGCTAGTCGGGCGGTCGGCCACCTTCGAGCGATTAATCAGACTAATCGGCGATTAATCGGTGCATATTAATAAATAAACGGAAATTAATCGTTAGTCAGACCTATTTGGATAGAACACTGTCGATATTTTCTGGCAATTAATTGTTAGCCAGCGATTAATCGGCCATTAATCGCCGATTAATTCCTTGTTTTAGAACACTGTCGATGTATGCTGCTGGCCAACCAAAGTCTTGTAGTGCCCTGTCTATAAATCTTATGCATCAAAATTTTAAAAATTCTTTGGATTGGTCTGAATTTGGACAAGATGCAATTTTTTTCAGTCAATATTTCCTATTTCGGAATATTTATCGCACTTTTTATCTATAACCTGCTTATTCATCTTTTCAAAATTTGGAATTAATTAATTTGTTTGGTAAACTAGATTCTAAACATTCGGGTTCCTAATATAACGTTCTTGGGCTTTTAATGCTTACCTAATTGTACTTACAAAACTTACTCCCAACCAGCTCTCTTGCTACCAACTGATGCCTGGTCCTAACCTATAAGGATTATTTAGGTTGGATCCTGCTAGCACTTTCCCTTGCTGACTAAATTGAAGAAGCATTTGTTCAAGCTTCATAAATTTGAGCTTTACATTTGTTTCGCGCCTCCTTGTGACCTGGACCAATAGCAATGTTAATCTGCTGTGAGCGTTATGGCGGGATCCAAGACCACAGGGATCAGCTTCCCTCCACAAGTGTGGGAAGTTGCTAATTGTGCAACTTTTCTTGTTGAAAACAGTACAAAAAAGGGAAAGGCCTTTTAGTAACACATTTAGGTAGGTATGTAGGCATGGAAATGACGAAGGTAGATTTCATGACCTGTTATAGCAATTATGGCTTGCAAATATTAACATCACTGTTAGTGTCCCAGTTGTGGATTCTTGGGAAAATGTACCCTGTACCCCGAATACCAAATTGCTGCACCTATAGGTAAACTGGTCTCAACAGGACACACTGATCCTTTGGCCTTTTCATGCACGTCAGTGAGAGACCTTCTATGAGCTTAGCAGCAGACTAGTAAAAGCGTTGGTTATTGTGAACTGAGAGCTTGATTAGGTTACTGACAATGCTCAAGGTATTAGTAACAATGCAACTATATTTCATAAGAATCCAACCGTAATTGCAGCTTGTTTGACAAAGATTTTAGTATCAATTGTGACTGAAGAACTCTTTTTGTGCTGTGAAAATGGTATGAAGTGAAAACTGATAGTGAATTTCCCAACTATTTTCCTTTCTTTTTTTGAAATCTTCCGCAGGTTTATTATCATGTAAAGGCAAATGGACCTCTCACTTAATAACCAAGATATTAGATGAAGAGTCTTAAGAGGTTTGGTGTTACTACCAAACCAAACCAAACCAAACGGAGTCTTGTGTCCCAATCAATTGGGGTCGGCTACATGAATCCTATTTTTTCCATTGAGAGTTGTCTAGGGCTACCTCTTCACTTAGATTTAGTTAGCCCAAGTCATTTCGTATCACTGCATCCAAAGTCAATTTAGGTCTCCCATCTTCCTCTCCCCCTAGCCCGACTGTCTACTACAATCATGTCACTCTTCTTGACTATTGTGTCTAAATGTCTACGATAAATATGTCCGAACCACCTTAAGAAGAAAATGACGCAGAGGTCCTAGAGTTGAATTAAGATACAAATTTTGACTGCAACTATGCTGGAATTTCGTTCCAAATTTTTTACACATGATTATTGAAAACCTACAGGTATTTCGTTTGCCTTGAATTTTTGACATCTCATGTTCTGAAAGTCATTGGTGCAAGACTCCTTTTCCCTTGTTTGTTTAACAGAGTCAATACAATTTTAGTTTTTCATACATTCTAACATCTACGGCTTGCAATTTTTTGGCTTTCCGTATATGCTAACTTTGAGAGGAATTGTGGGAGTAGAGTTTATGACAAAATTCTTCTGTGGATTTTTGTTGATACTTGGTACAATACTCTTTAGTTTACAGTTCTTGGTTTGATATACTGTTGTAACAACTTACTTCCACCGAGAAGCTATATATCGGAAGTTAGCATCCAGTGTAACAGGACACGATGGGTTTTCTTTCTCCACTGCTTGATCTCTTTTATAGGAGGACTAGGTTTTCTGATTCTGGAATCTATGAAAAAAAAAATTCCAGGACTGGTCGACTAGTTCATTGTTCAGGATTTGACGCAGGCCCTGTTTGTGTGTCCGGATTAAAGCATTGGATTGGACTATAAATTCAAGGGAACCAGATATTCTGTTTTAAGCTAGATCAGGTGGCTAGGACTAAACGTCAGATTTGTATCCCACAAAACGTGGGATGTACACTTTAGGTATGTGATATTAGTAATGTCCTACTCTTAATCCTATAGGATTACTGATCCCATGGGAATGTTTATCCCTTCAGTATTAGTCCAGTCACAAACAAGGCCTTTTCGTATAGTTTTGTAGCTAAAGTGGGAGGAAAGGAAGGATTCAGGCAGCAACATTTAATTGGAATTATATCTTTGTTGAATTAACGTTTTTTTCCAATCGGTTAGGAGATCTGACAAACTTGCTCAGTTTACATCCGTGACACAATTTTTCCTAGTAGAATGGAGTGAATCCCCTTTCTGTCGATCAAAATCATAGTCCTAGAAAGGACATAAGACAAAATGAGACAGGAGAACGAAAAAGGATTTGATGCCAGCAGCATCGATAAGAAATGAGTAGAATTATCATTCCTTCTGTTCGGATTGAAGTACATTGATAATTGACGTACTGCAATGAGACAATTATACAACAGGTCAAGGCTACACATATTGTTACCTAATTTAGAATAAAAACATCGTAAAATGAATTTTATCAAAACCTCTCCATGAATAACCCTTCACAGGCACAAAGAGATTCTACGATCCTGCAGAGATGCGGCACACCGAACAACACTAAGGAAGATGTTCTCATCACAAGGGATGCAGAGTTTTGAGGCTGCAGTGAAGTCGTATTCTTCCTGGGCTTGATCCAACAGTGCCTTGAAGAGTGGGTGCTTGAGTAAGGTGATATTGATCACGTACCTTGTGTAATCTTCGCCTACGTACACTACTAAGTGACCCTTCGGAACATCGCTTGGAATACACTTGTCTTCTTGCTTGGAAGGCCACAAAGCCCATTGGCGGCAGCAGTCACAACTAGCTGCAGAAGGTATGACTCTACTCCCCATCTTTTGCCACTTGTTAAGGCATACCTTTAGGAATTTTGCCTTCATGGTCTTCATGAGAGAGAGACAGAGAGAGATAGAGAAAGGGGTATTGAATTTTTGTGATGCATATGAAAGTGAAATAGACGGATATATATATGAGTGATTTTTTTAGAACATGATGGTTGACATGATATTTAGCTAAGGGGAGAGTTTAAAGTGTTCATGTGATATTTTAAGTGTGTGTACTTTTCTTTCCTTGTAGTATGGCATCTCTATACGAAATTGTACGAACATGCATCACATTGTTTTTTTTCTTGAATATTAAATTAGGTCAGTGATATTTCGAAGTTTTTTCAGCATAAGAAAACAATAAAAATAAAGACCCCACAAGCTGAGAGTGGAATGGATAAGATATGAAACAAGCATGGGATAAGCTTCTTGGGCATAGCGCAATGCCCACTTATAATTGTAAATTGAGTACTTGTGGAATGGATATTGTAAAATAATTGGAGTTCGAGAGAGAGAGAGAGAGAGGGGGAGTAGGAGAGTTAGAGTTAGAGTGAGAGTGGAGAGCAAGGGTAAAGCATTGTTGGTTAAATTCTTCTTATGGTTCATCTTGCATTCAACTAGAATGATGACTTCGATGATGATGCGCAAGAAAATGAGGTTTTAATAGTAAAGTTCATTTTCAGCCACCTACCGTTAATAGAGTTTTTTTTTCTTTCCTTTTTATCCCCTAAACTATGCACCTTTTCTCTTCTTAGTCCCTAAACTATCAATTTGATGATTTTATTCCCTTAACTATCACATCGTCA
Organism: Rhododendron molle; assembly: GCA_025413875.1. Taxonomy (NCBI): domain Eukaryota; kingdom Viridiplantae; phylum Streptophyta; class Magnoliopsida; order Ericales; family Ericaceae; genus Rhododendron; species Rhododendron molle. The sequence goes on from CM046391.1 coordinate 47,502,501, forward strand.
TCTACTTAGTCCAATAGACAACAGAAATTAGGAATTTGGACTAAAAATATCACGTAAGGCTCTATTTGGTACCCTGTAAAATAGATACTTGATTATGAGAGTTTTAGAGATAAAAATTAATTATGACCCGTTAGGATAAAATGATCAGAAAAATAAGACCTTCGTATGGGTTCAAACATATTGAAAATTGGAGTATTTAATTTTTTTACAAGTTTTATATATTAGAATCTTACGTGGCATTTTATAGAGACTAACACATACATATTTTTATTTATTTATAAAAAGACTGAGTTCTTTATATAGAATTTAGACTGTTTATATATATAAAAAATGTGTTAAAAATTTAGCGCTCTAATTTTCAATCCGTGTGAACTGGTGTGAAGATCTTATTCTTCTGATCATTTTATTGTAAAATGTTATAATTAATTTTTCTTTTTAGAGTTTTCATAATCAAGTATCTGCTCTAAAGGGACTCAAATAAAAAACAGATATTTAATTATGATAGCCCTAGAGATAAAAAATTAACCACGACTCTTTAGGATAATATGATCAGAAAAATAAGATCTTCACACCGTTCCAAACGGATTGAAAATTCGAGCACTTAATTTTTTAGAAGGTTTATATACTAAAAATTATGGTTATAAAATTAAGTGTTCAAATTTTTAATCTGTTGAAACTAGTGCGAAGGTCTTATTTTTTTGATAATTTTATCCTAAAAGATCATAATTAATTTTTATTTTTAAGGCTCTTATAATCAAGTATCTGCTCTACGGAGTTCCAAACAGGCCTTACATGGCATTTTCCGTCTAAATTCCTAACTTCCGTTATCTATTGAACTAAGTAGGTAACGGTATGATAGTTGAGGGGATGAAATCGTCAAATTGATAGTTTAGAGATTAAGAAGAGAAAATGTGCATAGTTTGAGGGATAAAAAGGAAAAATACTCCTGTTAATATATGGTCTAGTTTGGCAAGAAGCGTGGTTGAAGATCGTGTGTTCTGATGATGTGAAACGAGACTCAAAGCTGTTAACTAACCACGTTTTTTGGCACAAAATTCGTCATGGTACCAAAATGTGTAAAAACTGTACCACTTGTTCTGCTATGTAGGTACATTGAGGTTTTTTCCTCCATTTATGGGGATAAGTCCTGATATCTGTACTTTCTGACAAATTGACCACACTGTACCATGCATACATACATGCAGGAGATAATAAGTCACATGCTATGGGAGAAGGAGATACGTATGGTTTGACTGCAGAGGAGATGGGTGGAAGGAGTAAAAAAACAAGGTTCAATGGTTCATCCTTCTCTCGTAATCTATAGTAGATACTTGGTGGTTCTAATTTGCTGATATTTTTTGCGTTAAAGCTTTCTATTTTTCTTGTCACATGTTAAAAGAATTTACACTACCCAAATCCAATTCAACCTATTAACAAGGGTGTCAACTTCCTTTACATATGAGATGTAAGATGATATTCGGTGGTTACGGATGTGTGCTTATGATGTTCATATGTTGATGCCGGTTGAGTTGGGTAACAGAATTAGAGATTGAGATTCAAATATTAAAAATTCATTTACTTACCTTGTGTTGATTCATTCTATCACACAGTAGGTACAGGAAAGCGAGTTATGCTTTACAAGCCGTGAAGAACTGGTTAACGAACCCCCATTGAATGCTTAATTAGGGTGTGATTTAGTGATATGGTGGACTATCCAAGGTAAAAGTTTTTCGGTGATTGATTTTCACGCGCCTTTTATTTATACTTGTATGTGAGTTTACAACATTGACCTTTCATGTTTGAACACACGCATAAAGGGTATTTAGGTGAAATGCGAGATGTACTATTGATTCGATCTATTCTCATTATGCATGTGACGTTCTCTTTGCTAAAAAAAAAATTGCAAGATGTCCAAAAGGAAGTGTGGATATAGATAGAGGGAGTGTTAAAAAGGGAGCTGATTTTGCCATACCCTGAATTGTTAACGCCACATCCCTGCAGTGTATTTTTGCACCAAAAAATACACTGCAGGAGTGTGGCGTTAACAGTTTAGGGTGTGGTAATATCATTTCCCATTCAAAACCACTACCTTTTTCATATTTATCTGGTTAGTTCATGTGTTTAAAGGATGCATTTGAGGAGACATGACTGAAGCCTACTGATTCTTTCCCCCGGAGACAATTGTTTGCTGTATTTGGTTGTGCGAAGGGAGAGATTCTGAGTTGGACACCCCATTCTAAAATTATTGCCAACAGCTAATGCTTACATTATGAGAGAGAGAGAGAGAGAGAGAGAGAGAGAGAGAGAGAGAGAGAGAGAGAGAGAGAGAGAGAGAGAGAGAGCCTTCTCTGTTGCGCACACAGTCAGAAGCATCAATTCTCAAATGAGTAGAGGTATGAGTGGCTATCCAAGAGAGATGGCATGAAGGTAGAAAGTTACTGTAATTCCAATTGAACATGTTCGACTTTTCTATGTTCATGTGCGATTGGCTCGTTATTGAAATATGTAAACAAATAGAGATTTAGTGATAAATCCACTACAAAGAACTTGTAGAGTCTCTAGTTCACCTCAATAATTTGTAGAATCTCTAGTCCACTTACTAAAGACTCTTCAAGTTCCTTATAATAGACCAAAGACTAATTTTTTTAAAACAAATATTGAGGGTTTGATATCATTTTAAAGACCTAATAACCCAAAATTGAAATTTGAACACATTTGTAACTCCTTTAATTTTTTGCCAAGTATAAGCAATCGGTTACTCGATCCCTCTCTTACAGCTCCTCAGAAGATTTTGAAGTTTATACAATATTAGGGGGGGGGGGGGAGAGCACATGGAGGCTGGGCCACCAAATTAAGCGCAAAGGAGGAGGAGGTGGATATGGAGACAGCTAGTTGGTGGCCACTCAAAGCACCACCATGCACCTCAGCTCACATCTGAAATTTTTTTAATACACTAAATTCAGGGAGTACAAAAATCATGTGGTGGTGGTTGATTTTACATGTGGTGGTGGTTGATTTTACGGATATAGGCAGGGAGATACGTATTTTGATTTAAATGAAAAAAAAAAAAAAGAAGACTCATTTTGGAGAAAATTTATTTGGCTTAGTATTTCTCCAAATTGTATGTTCTGTATGTCTATAATTATGAGTATAGATATTTTATACGCGTCAGTTACGTTCCATATATTCTCCAAAGTTAATAAACTTACCGGTCCTATTGAATTGGTCTTTGGGCTCACTTTGATAATCGGGAGAGTTCGATTTTTGGAGCACGTCGAGAATATTGACTACATCATAAAATCAAGATATCTAACGACATAAAATCGCAACACATTTATCTTGAGTTAAACACGTTTTGATAAGGCTTGGTAAACAATGAGGTTTTGATTAAAATTGTCTTTGTATTTTTGCAGCATATGAGTGCTCTACATCCCTATTACTCCCCCCGTCCCTTTTTTATTTTCAGTATTCTATTTTGGATTGTTCCTTAATAAGTGTCCATTTTGTAAAGTTAGTGGGTAAAAGTTAGTGTATTGTCTATTTCGTCCCTAAAAGTAGATTCCTTTTTGAAAAGTAAGTGAGTAAAAGAGTAATAATGATGGGTAAGTAGAGAAAGTGGAGGAAAAAGTTGATGTGAAAGGTATAATGATGATGCATTTTTAATAAGTTAAAGTTACGAAGTAGGACACTTAAAAAGGGACGGAGGAAGTAGTAATTGAGATCCCATCTTTCTATTTTGTATTTATGAATAGTATATATTACTCACCTATGATTTGGTTTGGTAAAAATATGGATATATATATATATATACACACAAAAAAAAGGGTGTTTGCACGTGCATTTAGCAGAGCCTTTCATTAGCTGGCACCTGTCACACTTTAAATGGTCCCCAACCGCCAAATCCAACATCTTACAACTCCGTCCCATGCTTCCTCTGGGGTGGCATTGACATGGGTCCTGCTACAGAAACAGATAATCTGTGCACATATTTTATTGTGGGACCCATCATTAGTCTCACATAAATCATTCAAGTCGTTTATTAAATGTAAAATATTTTTTTGAGGGTTCCCGTAAAAAATAAGCTCAATCCGATATCTATAGGTGCTTCATCCAACCATCTAACTTTTCATTCAGATTTCCGGATAATGAAAAGTTATATGGTTGGATCGAGCACCTATAGGTATTGGATTAAGCTTATTTTTTGCAAAGACCCTTGAAAAAATATTTTACATTTAATGAATGGCTCGGATAATTTGTGTGAGACCCGTGATGGATCCCAGAATAAAATCTTTGCACAATCTGTGCACAGATTGTCTATGTTTGTAGACTTTCTGCATTGACATGCTTTATAGTAGTAATTCAGTACTCGATCGGTTTTTGACTTTTAAGTTTCAATTTGGATACTGATTTTCGCGCTCCAAGTTTTACCGCAGACGCTCTACCTTTTTGTATTTTACACTGGGGTGTTGCTTGCAATACCCCAGTGTAAAAACTAAAAAGTGGAGCGCCTGCGGTAAAAAGTGGAGCGCGAAAATCACTGTCCTTCAATTTTCTCTTTTAATTGTATGTGTGTATATATGTATATATAACACTCTAATAACTCAAGCTAAATCATCTTTAGGTACAATATATTACTCCTCCGTCCCTTTTTAAATGTCCTGTTTCGTAACTCCAACTTATTAAAAAGACATCATAATTATACCTTTCACATCAACTTTTTCCTCCACTTTCCCTACTTACACATCATCATTACTCTTTTACTCACTTACTTTTCAAAAAGGAATCTACTTTTAGGAACAAAATAGACAATACACCAACTTTTATCTACTAACTTTATAAAATGGATACTTATTAAGGGACTACCCAAAATGGAATACTGGACAATAAAAAAGGGGACGGAGGGAGTACTACAAAGGCATGGATTTTTTTTATATAAAAAAAATAAAAGGAGCGAACAAAGTCTACCACTAACTAACATACTAAAGCTCCGTTCCGGAACCTTAAATAAGTCCTTATTTTTTAAGAAGGTAATTTCAAGCTCAAAAATAATGTGTTTACGCAAATAATTTTTCTACCAATATGGATGTAGTTTGATAGATCTCATCAAGATCTTTAATATGGTGCAAAAAAAATTAAAAATATATTTTTGATTTACATTATTTTTGAGTTTGAAAATGTGAAATAAACTGCTTATTTTTTAAGAAGGTTTCTGGAACGGAGCTTAATATGATATAACTAGGTCACGAGCTCAAGTCACATGCAAGAATCAGTTTCGATCTCCACACGAAACTTTTTTTTTTGACAATAAAAGAACTTCATAGATAAAAAGTTATTACAACCCAAAGTTCATTACAACACTAGGCAAAAGGCTGAAAATAAATAAAAGTACATCAAACATCCAACATAACAAATATACAATCTTCCATAGCAAAAGAACAAAAGTGGTAGCTCATCCGGTGTCAAAAGGGTAAGTAGTATCCACTTCTGTATGGATCCTGGAAGATGCCGCGAACTTAGCCAAAAGAGAAGCTTGATGCAATCTGCTAGTTGCACATAAAGACAGGCTGCAAAAGTGAAGAGACTGCACAAGGTAGCATAAATCAAAAAACAAAGGAGCTGCAATGGCTGGGAACTCCTTAATGCTTCTCAGCTGGGAAATAAGAGAAGAATCATTAGTATAGATGTGAATATGCCACATATTTTTAGATAAGGCCCAATGTACTGCCTCAATTAAAGGGAGAATGGAGGCACAATCTTTTGGGGAGGAAAAGCTCCGGAAAAGAGAGCCCACTGTCCTGGACTGAATCTTAAAGAGTATGCCCACTCCAGATTTGATTCGCTGCAAATTGTAAGCATATGCACAAAAAATATCCAAGTTGGGTGCATCACAGTTACATAAACAAGGACTGACATGAAATGAAAACATATCTGAAGGAGGAGGAGCAGTAGTTTGAGGGGGGGAGTTTTTGGATGAGGTTGGCAGTGATTTCAGAGAAGTAAAGGCATGTGAAATGGTTTGAAAGAGGTGTGAAGTATGAGAGACAACATGGTCAGGTGATGGAGCGATAGATTCAAAAATAGCCTTGTTTCTTTCCAACCAAATACACCACAGAGTACAAGTTATTTTTTGGAAAAAACTCTTTTTGTTAAATGAGAGACTATGGCTCATATGATGCAACCAGCCTAGCCAAAATGGAATAGAGTGATTTGGGGTTAAGGAAATGTGAAAGCCATAATCTGCCCCAAACCAAATAGCTCTTACAAAATCACATTGAAGGATAAATGAGCAAGACTTTCTGAGTGTCGTGTGCAAAATGGGCATAAAGAGTCTCCATTCCAACCTCTACTGACTAGAAGATCCCCTACTGGCAAACGTTCATTACTTAATTGCCAAAGAAAAAATTTGATTTTGTGGGGGAGAGGAAGAGACCAAATGAATTTCCAGGTGAACTTTGGCCAAAAGCAATGAATCAGAGAAGGGGTGGGGGAATGGTGGTGAGTTTTGATAGCCAGGAGAAGGGAGTAAGCAGATTTCACTGTGAAGTCTCCATTTTTAGAGTAACCCCAGATTAGCCTATCTTCAAAACCAAATTTAGATAGAGGTAAGGACAAGATTTGAGAGGCAAGAGTAGGAGAAAAGAGGTTTGACACCAGAACAGTATTCCACTCTTGAGTCTCTAGAAGAATTAGCTTATCAACAGTGGCATGACTAAGAGAAAGGAAAGAATTAAGAGGGGCATTATCAGAGAGGTGATCTTTCAGCTCAAGTGGAATGGGATATGGTAACCAGAAATCATTCCAAATGGATATCTTGGATCCATTACCAACTTGCCATCTGAGGCCCTTAAGAAGGACATCTTTACCATGTAGAATGCTTTTCCAGGTCCATGAACTTGATGAAGGAGCTTTAGACTCAAGAAAAGGTGTAGAGTGACAATATCTTGAGAGAAAAAAAGAGGAGAAGAGACAAGACGGTTGATCAAGAATCCTCCAGCTCTGTTTAGCTAGGAGAGCTTGATTAAAGAGCTGCAAATCCTTGATACCCAAGCCTCCATCAGATTTGGAGAAGCAGATAGTTTCCCATCTAGTCCAGTGAAAGGATTTTTTAGAGGGAGTCCCTGTCCAGAGGAAATTAGAAAGAATGGAGGTGATTTTTTTGATGACATAGACAGGAAACTTGACATTGGACATGTGGAAAACTAGCATAGAGGTGAGTATGTACTTAATTAATGAAAGTCTACCAGCTTTATTAAGAAGCAAAGAAACCCACCCCTGGCACTTATCATCAATTTTAGAGATGATGTCCTGAAAGATTTCTCTCCTTTTAGAGGTCAAGTCTAAGTTAAACCCAAGGTATTTCCCAAAGAATGGGGAAAAGGAAATGTGGAGGGAGGAGGAGATGGAGGAGTAAAGGGAGGGAGGGGAGTTAGGACTGAGAGAAATGGTTGATTTCTGGTAGTTGACAACCTGACCTGAAAGCTCACAGTAGGAATTCAAAATAGCATGAAGGGTAGGAATACCAGATTCAGTAATTCTAAGAAAGAGAAAACTATCATCAGCAAAGAAAAGGTGGGTGATGGAGGGACCTAATCTGGAGATCTGGATGCCTTCTATCAAACCTTGCTCTGTTGCAGAACCAATCATAGATGACAGCATATCTGCACAAAGGACGAAAAGGTATGGAGAGAGGGGATCTCCTTGGCGAAGGCCTTGAGTGGGGTAAAAGAAAGAGGTATATGAGCCATTCACAAGAACAGAATAAGAGACAGTAGAAACACATTGCATGATAAGATGAACCCATCTGGGTGGGAAACCATAAGAATGAAGGACTTGCTCCAAGAAATCCCATCGAATTCTGTCAAAAGCCTTACTCATATCAAGCTTGATTGCAGCATAATAATCTGAGCCTTGTCTTTGACTGCTAACAAAGTGAGTAAGTTCTTGGGCAATTGCAATGTTGTCAGAAATGTGTCTACCAGGTAGGAAACCATTTTGAAAAGGAGAGACCAGAGAACCAATCACCAGCTTTATTCTATTCGCTAAGACCTTGGAGATGAGTTTATACAGGACATTGCAGAGGCTAATAGGTCTAAAGTGATCAACAGAAGAGGGGTGATTGGTTTTGGGTATGAGGGCAATGAAGGTTTTATTAATTTCTCTAAGAATTCTCCCAGAATTAAGAAAAGAGAGGACAGCAGAGGTGATTTTGACAGAAAGTGCAGGCCAACATTTTTGGTAGAAGATAGGAGGAATACCATCAGGACCTGGGGCTTTCAGAGGAGGCATTTGGAAGAGAGCCTGTTTGACCTCCCAGGCTTGAAAGGGAAGGTTTAACTGAGTTAGCTGATCTGCAGTGAGGGTGGAGAATGGAACAAAGGAGTGAAGAGAATCTAGGGGGAAAAAAGGTGCAGAGGAATAGAAGGATTTAAAATGTTGGCAGAATTCAGATCTAATAGATGGCTCATCAGTCAGTAAAGTCCCAGAGGATGAGGTAAGCTGCCAGATGTGGTTTTTAGCTTTTCTAGCTTTTGCCATGGAGTGAAAGAACTTTGTGTTGGAATCACCTAGCACAAGCCAGTGTTGTTTGGCTCTTTGTGCCCAAAAAAGTTCTTCTTGGTGGAGTAGAGAGTCCAGTTCTACCCTCAAGGACCTTTCAAGACCAACATTTGAGGAGGTGAGGTTTTCTTGAATGGAACAAAGCTGGGATTGCATTTTTTTAATTTTAACAGGGATGGAGTCTACTCTTTCTTTAGCCCAAAGCTTCAGAACCTTAATCATAATCTTATTAAAACTCACTATACGAAAAAGAGGAGAGCCAGTAGCAGGTAAATTCCAGATGAAAGAGATAATTTGTAGAGCAGTGGGATTTTTGAGCCACCATGCTTCAAACCTTGGAGGGAAAGGAAAAGAATGAGAAGGAGGAGAAGTGTTAAAAAGAATAGGAGCATGATCTGATCGAGTGATGCCTAAGTTGGTCATGAAGGCCCTAGGGAACAAATCTAGCCAGCTAATGTTACACCAGCCCCTGTCAAGTCTTTCATAAGTACAAGCATCTCCTTCTCTATTGTTAGTCCAAGTGAACCAAGGTCCTACATTTTTAACTTCAAGTAAGCCAACAGAGTTCAGAAAAGAGTGAAAAGGTTGAGAACCAGGAAGGAGAAGGTTGTGTTTACCCCATTTGTCACTAGGGGAGAGAACCTGATTAAAATCCCCACAAAGTAAAAGAGGACCAGGGTAAGTAGAGAAGAGGGAGGACAAAGAAGACCAGACATGATTCCTAAGTTCTAACACCGGGTGACCATAAATGAAGCCACAGAACCAGGAGAGACCTAATTCGTCAAAGATGGAAGTGAAAATGAAGTTTGGAGAAGAAGCAAGACAAGTTATAGTCAGAAAATTTTTCCATCCTATCCAAAGACCTCCACTGGATCCTAGAGAGTCAACACCAAAGCAACTAGAGTAACCAAGTTTGGAAAACAACTTATTAATGGAAATTACATCAGATTTAGTTTCAGACAGAAAGAGAATGTCTGGAGCATGTTCAAAAACTAAATGAAAAACAGTTCTAACAGTAAGAGACCTACCTAGTCCCCTACAATTCCAACAAAGTATTTTCATGATCAGTGAGGACAATAAGAAGAATGAAGCTCCAGTACCAAATGAATTTTAAGACAGGAAATACACAGAGATAAAAGACCATGCAATTAAACAAAGAATGGAAGGAAGGAGTTTTGGTCAGAAGGATATACCTGGGGGCTGTTCCCTTTGGTTAAGTTGTACTAGTTTAGAACGCTTACCCCCCCGTGGAGAATCTGCATCAGAGGAAGAGGAGCTCCTCTTCTTAGAAATTTGAGACTGCTGGTTAATGGTTGTGCTTATAGGGATGGCAGTATCAGCTGAAGAATCTGAGATCACCAGACAATCATCACCATTGAATTCAGGGGCTGAGCAACGGAACACTTCAGAGACCTTGCAGGGGGCTGCCACATTGCTAGTGGGATTAGGAGTGAGTGCATGCATAGAGTTATGCTGATCAGTATGGGATTGCTGGTCAAAGAGGATAGGGAGTGGATGGACAAGGTTAGTGGGGTGACTGTTATGGTGGGGTGGAGGGGGAGGTAGAGGTGAAAGTGGTGGTGGGTTTGAAGTTGGTGCATGCAGAGTATTGGGCTGATCAAAGTGAGGGTGCTGATCAAAAAGGTTAGGTGTTGGGGGGGGAGGGTTGATATTGTTACTGAGGGTAATGGATGGAGCAGGATTTGGGAGTGGGGGACTAAACATGGAGATTGCTGACTGCCACCAGGAAGAAGAGGGTTGAGCTGGGGGTGGTGTAGATTCTGCCATAGGCTGTACTGGGGGAGAAGGATCTCCTTCAGGGGTGTGGTAAATATCAGCAGATGAGTGACTGTCAGTGCTATCAACATTAAACACCAGATTTTGATCCATCTCCATATTCTGAACTTCTTCTTCATACAGTACCCAAATACGAGAGGTTCGGTTACAGTCAGTGTTTCTCAGTGCTCTCAAGTAGGTGGAGAACATGGGTTTGTTGTTCTCTAGGATGAGGGGAAAAGAGGAGCTGAAGGGGGACTCATTGTAACGCTGATGTAGATTTTCCAGAGTTTCTACCAAGCTGTAATTGCATGCATGATTGGAGTGCCCTATCCTACCACATTTGTAGCAGATTCTGAAGAGTCGTTCATAACGGAATGGGATCCAGTGGAAATCTCCCTCCAAAAGTTCAATAAAAGCCCCAGGAATGAGAGGTTCGTCAGTATGGATCCTGATCTTGAATCTGAAGAAATCAAGGCTTCTGGTGCGAACCTCAGACCAATCCACTTCAAGAAGATGTCCAGCCGCAGAACCAAGTAAATGAGCAAGGTCAGAGTAGTAGCACTCAATAGGGATGTTATGTGCTTGGACCCAAACATCCATGGCAGGAAATTGTAGTTGGGGTAGGATGGTGCCCATGGTTGGAGCACTAGCACAGCCCCATGCACATTCCAAGGTTGCTCAGCTAAGATACATTCGATATCATAGGGGTCTTCGAAGTGGAAGCAGAACACTCCTGATCGTTTTTCCACAAAAACAGGGCCTTTTGTGTGCCAAAATGAATTAACCACTTGTTGAATGGTAGTTTCTGAGAAGGAGTGATCATCAATGAAACGACCCAACAGGGTTTTTTCCCAGAGGGTTCGAAGCTGAGAGGAGATGATTGGGTCAGTAGGAAAGAGCCAGCCCCGTTGATCAATGAATTTTGGATCACCAGAATTGGATGAATCGACACTTAAGCAAGCCATTAAACAACAGTAAATGAGAGATGCAGAGATTCCGAGGGGGTGATTTCAATTAAAGATGAAAAAACATTGTATTTATAGAAATCTTTACCAAAGGGAGCCCTAGAGCAGATCGCCAGGTATATCTGAGGTGATTTAGGGTGACCAATCCAAAGGAGAGAATGGAAATGGAAATCATTCGCAAGAAAAAAGTTTCAGATACGCTCACCGCTTGAGTGGGTGAGGAAGATTACGATAAATTGAAGGAAGATTTGGGGCAGGAGGAGGAACAGAGGGATTGGGGAAAGGAGAGGTGGGCTATCACCAAAGGAGAGTATATTTTTCATATTAAATAATCTGAAATTTTTAGATCTAAAAGCTAGCTAGCTCCCACGCTATGAGACGACAGTATTTTTGGATTGTGATGTACATGATTAAGGTGGTGTTCCACTTTTACAAAAAGTACTTTAAAAAAAAAAAAGAAGGTAATTTCAAACTCAAATATAATGAAAATGATTGCACCGTTTAAAAAAATCTTAATGAGATCTATCAAACAAGATCCATATTTAGTAGAAAAATTATTTGCGTAAACACATAATTATTAAACTTGAAATTACCTTCTTTTTCAAAAAATACTTTTTTAAACAAAAGTGGAACAACCCCTAATTAATGTTATGGCAAACCAATTAATTAATTAATTAAGGAGGAAAAAGTATATGAATATGCGTGTAAATACTGATCTAAGTTGATCCTCCATTTTTGCTCTAAAATGAATGGAAGGAATTTTATACTGTACAACCTTAACGTCGGGGGAGAACGAATAAAAACCCTAATATCCTCAACATTTTGGCTTAACTTCGCTTTGGTGTTGATTATCAAGTTGTATTATACGGAGTAGTTTAATTTGAGTTACCAAAGCATTAGGTTTATACTCTCTACATTAGCAGAATTTTATTCTCTTTAATTAAACCACCCTCTTGTTCAAATCTAACGGCCCCTTTGAATGGAGTGATTTCATGAGAGAAGAAACGAAAAGGTTGTGATCTCTAGTTAAATCACTTACTTGGATTGAGTTTTGTGGTGAGAAATAGAAAGAAGAAAAGTACAAAAATAATTTTTTTTGATTGGCTACTCCCCTTTTCAATCAATCTTACAAAAAAATGGTGAGACTTGATAAGAAAAAGCTCCCCTTTCTTATCTAGCTTGCTCTTTCTCTTTTCTTTTCTTTTCTTTTTTTCTTTTTTAAATTGGCTATCTCACCCCTTCTTGCTGTCCAAATGGACTGTAATAAAAGAGGCCATATCTCTATACCAACAGTCTAAAGTTGGAACCGCTGTTATTATATGGTACCATTTATTGGCAAATCTAAGGGTTGAAAACTTGAAGATAAATGATTCTCACTTTATTTTTCTAGGTGCCTGTATTCCCATTGAACTTATTTCCCACCCTTTTTTTTTTTTATCATATATTTCCCACCCTTCTGAAATGCATTTTTTTGGATTACAGAAACCAGTAAGAGAGAGAGAGAGAGAGAGAGAGAGAGAGAGAGAACTTAGGTACATTCTTTTCAACTGTATAGATTTTGGTTCAAATAGATCTTGAGAGAGCTAAATATTGGAAACAATAATTTCACATTCGCTTTTTCTCCTCTTTTTTTCAGATGAATTTGACTAGTTTTCAAGAAGATATGTCACACATATTTTCCAGACTAATTTCCACTGCTGTCCCAGAATGCGATATATATGGCTATGACGCAAAGTCCATCTCTCTCTCTCTCTCTCTCCACAATGGAAGTCAATTATATCTCCCACAAATTTATATAGTAAGACCATTCAGTAACGGTTCTGATGCATGATTTCTCTGTTGTTCCATTCCATCCTTACTGCTGAAAGGTTACCGTAAGTTCGTAACTCTAAATACTTGGAATGAAAATCGAGCTACTATGGTACATGGATAATCACCAACTAAACTTTCTATTTTTGTACACATCAAAATTGTTATTAAGATCGTGAAGAGAAGAGGTGATCACTTCTTTTGGAAGGTCAACATACAAAAGAAAGCTATGAAACGACTAAGTACACCACTGAGTACGAGGAAAATCAGACAGCGATTCCAATTGTCAAGATCGTAGCCACTTTCCATCAATGAACCACACCGCGTTATAAGCCACACCCCCGAGTACCTGAAAGGAAACTAAAATTTTAGCAGGCTTAAATTTCTACAAGGCAATTGAAACTGAAAAAAATTCTAAAGGCAGAATGCGAGCTTTTCACCAAATACCATGTCAACTCATCTCTATATCATCCTTAGCGGGAAAAGTACATTGAATTCTCCAGTTTGATTAGGTGATTCAGGGCCTGGAATTTGGACAGCACCAAAACCAAACCACAATACGTCAAATGCATCTTTTATGGCGTGCAACACCTTTGGATCGATTTTCCTCATTGAATCTCTTTATTGGACTGACAGAGAATGTATTCATTGGCAGTTGCAACACATTGCTGGGACTGAATGGTTTGATGTTTTGGAATTCTACGGCAACCATTTCAGTGAGCAGAGCCATATTGAAGCATCCAAATTCCCACAGGTCATAGGTATTTTAGCTACCTTCTAAACAGTTTTCTAGCAGATGTAAGGTGTCTTAGAATCTACGTTTTTAGATATTTTTCCGGAATACCCCAGCTTCTATGTAAATAATTGCATGTTGTGCAAATATCATTTAGAATCCCTTCCGAAAACCTGATATTAATCAAGCTTGATCGTTCAACAAGCAATGGTGTACGTGGAAAAGGGTGCAACATGTGTGCATCATACTTACCAAATAAGAAAACCATTTGTACATCACTCTATTCATGTATCATAAAAAGATTTGCGGCAAGAAAGAAAAGCCAGTTAGGTTACCTTTCAGCATTTGCAATGACAAAAGCTTCTAAAGCCCACTTTGGGTAGCAAAAGTTTCCTACATATTTTGCTACTGCAGTTTCCTTATCCTGGTTCGCGATAAGAGTCAAAACAACCGGAAGAAGAACACACCACTGCAGGAGCAAATGAAGTGGCTCATCATAAACAACAATGGAAAATCCAGTAGTACTCCCATCAATTAACTGTGTATATATTTACCATTATGACCTTGTAATACGTACCAGTTGGGCTGGACTAGGTTCAAGCAAGAGGGCGAATACGTAGGCCATGCCAGTCACACAGTATACAAGGCAGAGCAAAACTGCGTAATTGTCTTGAAAGGAGGATCTGGGGTTGTTGAAGAAATAGAACATGGAAAGGTAGACCAAAGGCTTGACGACTGTGTTGAAATGGTCTATTGTGTCCTTGGAGAGAAAATAAGCTAGACTGCTCATGCCCGATGAACTCTCTCTCCAGTAATGTATTTTGTCCAGTGAAAAAGATCTCAAGGCTGCTATCTTGCACAGGAGCGCTGCAACTCAGTAAGAATACGATGATGAGTAAGTGGTATACGGTATGACAAAACAAAATATTCCACTCAATATTGCACAATACTAGCATCTTCACAGTCGTTGCAAGTGTATAATATACACGGCAACATTACATGATTTAATCTTGCTACCCATAAAATGGGAAAAAGATTCTAATCCATTACCACGAAATAAATCAAGTATAATTCAAGAGGAACAGGAATATGATATAAAGCTTCCAAATCATGATTTTCCAACTTACAAATAGCAATCACGGTATACGTATAACCGAGAGCGCCAAATGTTTCATCGCTCACTTTAGCAAGAGTTCCTAATGCTGCTCCAGCAAGTAATAGGATCAGATAATCTGCTGCTTGTATTTTAGCTTCTCTTAGTCTCTGCTTGCCAACCCTGAAGAATATAACCATTTCTCACTATGAAGAAACAAATTCGCAAAATATAACATATGGCTTGAGGAAATAGTGATGCAGAACCTGGAAAGATGAAAAATGGCACATGGAATTCTCATGTAGCAGAGATCGGGTTAGTTTGGATCCTGTTTTCAGTTTCAAAAGTTATGGGGCAAATTTATTGTCTTATTTGGTTTCAATAGTTGGTGTCATCATAATAAATTTGTGAATTGCTGAATATGGCTGTAGCACGCCTGGGGCATTTTATTGGTCAAGTTATATTATTGCATCATTGTGTATTGTTTTAGTCTGGTCTAGTATTGCCTGTCAAGAGACGAAGTTTCCCAATGGTCATAACAGGACACGGTCTTGGTAGAATTTGGAGAACCTACAACTTAGAAACACATATTTGACCTTGATATCTATTAGAGACGAAGATTTGGATAAGTGTGTGACACTTCATGTCATGCTTTGTAACACAAGTTCAACTATTGTCTGATACTTGATGGGGAGCGTCGGATGTTGGTGTCCCCACAAGCCTACAAGACGCCACCTTCTCAGCTGTGTCTGTGCTTCCTTAGCAATACCTAATGACCAAAAAAGTACCATTACGTAGCTGCATCTTTTTATATAAAGTTGTGAATGTCTATGTAACCATGAGATTACTCACTCTCGTTGATTCTTTCCGAAGCTAGCACATCAACAGCTTGCAAATGATTCTAGATTAATGCAAATGAGAATGGAGAAAGTTTTGAAAATGAGATGTAATTAAAAGAGAGATAGTTATATAGTGATACCTTCCGAGGAAATATCTATACTGGCGCATCACACCAGGAGTAACTCGGTTAGATAAGTCGTGGGTTTTTAAGAAATTGTGCTCTAGACTATCTCGCTTACACTCAACATTGAACATCATATCCTGCCATAAGTCTCCAGCAAAAGATTGTTCAGAAGCCACATCAGGATTTGAATTTGTTCCCTTTGATGATGCTTCAATTTGATCACAAAAATGCATCATATCTGGGGGTACTGGGTAACCATTATGAAGCATCCACCTGACAGGAAGCTGTTGAACAGTCACCCCAGTGCCAGGTTTAACTATACCCTCCAAAATGTCAATGAAGTGGTCTGGAGGATTAACACGTTCTGGCACAGTGATTCCAAGGCCCGTGAAGTATTCTTCCACCTTTTTTACGGATCCATGGTACACAGTAAGACCACCTTTGGCAAGAAGTACTAAGTCATCAAACATCTTGAACAGTGCGTAGCTGAGGCATACAAGAATGAACTGTAATTAAGAAACAAGTTATGTGTGGAAAAAATACACACCTGAGTCCTGAGTCTCTTGACTCCTATTTTACTTGAGTTGGTATCAAGCAAATATGACAAATGGAAAGAAGATGGAAACTGTTATCCGATGAATCCACAGTATATATTTCTGGATACTGACATTAGAAACTAAATGTACTTCTCCATCAAGTTTACCTCTTTTGTAGCAGTTTCAAATATTTAGTCCCAGTATAACAGGGAAAAAGATGGCTAAAAACTTGCTTAGTTATGGTGATAATGGAGTTTCCAATAACAAAATCATCACTATATGTTCTTTTGCTAGGATGTGATGATTAAAGGGCTTGCTTCTAGAGTGCACACAAAATCCAAATACGAGTTGCCACAATAGATTGCCAAGTTACTCCAGTCTTAAAGGTGGAAAGCGATTGGGAAGATGAAGGGGTCATAGAGGCGTTTACCGGAGTGGCCTTTACCCGACAACACTCCCTTCACGATGTCCCAGCTCAAAAGGAATTATGGAATCAAGGTTCTATATTAGTACCCCAACATGGAATTTTAGGATGCTGCTATGGAGCTTAAGGTGGATCCCTATGTCAAAACGCGATTGGGTTTTTGGTGAGTTCTCCACTCCTAATAGCAGTTAATATTGGCTCTATTTGTCATGCCAAGGTAAGCACGAAGTGTAAACCTATGGTAATTGTTGAACCAAGTAAATTCCTTGTGTCCAGTTGCCATATGGTTCTCTTCACTTTTCACATATGGCTGCTAGTGATGTGAAGATTACCTTCATTATGCTCCCAGTCCCAATGGGCAAAATCAACAAAAGTTGCAACAAAACCAAAAGCAAACAAAAGTCATGTAAATTTCCTGTTTCAACTCATGCTTTTAGACACTATACCCTCCATTAATGCAACTATTCAGAGAACATACCTAGGTTGGTGAACGACCATGCAGATGTTTACCCCTTCAAGAGCTTCACGTCGAAGAGCTCTAAGAAGCAAATTGGAAGAGGAACTGTCCAAACCAGATGTAGGCTCATCCAAGATCAAAAGTGAAGGTTCCATGACCATTTCTAGCCCAACATTTACTCGCTTCCTCTGGCCTCCAGAAATTCCTCTCTTCTCTACAGTTCCAACCAAGGAATCCCTCACACCCTGCAGCCCTAAGCACTCAATAACTCTTTCAACAACCAGAACCTTATCAGCTTTCGGCAAGTCAGCAGCCAATCTCCATTATTTCAGAACCGGGAAAAAAACCCAAGGACAATCAGCATTTTGAAACAAAAAAAAAAAAAAAAGAAAGAAAGAGGGAAAACCAAACAAAACTCAAAGTTATGGTGGATAAAGAAGAAAACAAGCTTTGGAGCAGAGTTCAGATATGCCAACACATTGTGTGATGGAGAGAAACTTTCAACATTACCAGTAGAAATAATTAGAACTACTGCACCATTATTAGTTGCAATTAAATTATGTGAATAGCTGAACATCACATACCTGCACCTAGCACTGAACCGGAGGTTCTCCTCCACTGTCAAGTTTCCATGTACAACATCATCTTGTGGGACAAAACCAATAATTTTCTTATATGAATGAATGGAATTGACTTTCCCGTTTATAAGAATTGAACCTGACATAGTGCATCCAGCAACCTTTCCTGCCAAAGCAGAAAGAAACGTTGTTTTCCCAGCTCCCGATGGGCCCATGACAGCAGAAACTCGACCGGGCATAAATTTCCCAGTAATGCTCCTCATTAGATGTTTCTTCTTCCCTTTCAGCGTAAGGGTTAGATCCTTGAAAGCAATCTCAATTGGAAGCCTCGTCCTGATTTCATCATCAGTTGCCATAGATATTATTCCCGAGAAAGTCAAATTCTTATTCTTCTGCTCCTGAGCTTTCTCCTTCTCAAGTTGACCATACGCGTACTTAAATATTTGGCTCTTTGTATGCAGCTGTTTAGCCTGCTTAGGCATTTGCTTTTTGATATTTCTATCGCCAATCTCCAGATTAAACCCCTCATTACTCTCCGGGTGATCATCGAGGGAATGCAACATCTTTGTGAGATTGCTGGGTTCCTTTTTGTTTACTTTTGGAGCAGGAGATGATTGCTGAGCTGAACTTGGATTACTTGGGACCATTGGTGGTAATACAGCATGACCCGGTAACTTGAGTTGATCTGATTGTTTAGAAGTTGTCTTCCGTGAAAATGTGCGAGATAATTGTTGCTGCAAACCCACTGCACGCTTTTTGGCAACATTCTTCGCTGACTTCCACCTTTCTCTCGCTTGTGCAGTTTCGCGCGCACTTCTTGCTGCCGCTTCCCTGGATTTTGCCAGCCTTTTATACCGAGTACTGATGATTTGGTCGGAGAAATTATAAATAATGAGGAGTACAATACTCAGCGCCGCCTACATTGACAGGGGGATATCATTATAATCAATTCAAATCATCCTACATCAGTAGTAGAACCAAAGCTGAGGTCAAAATTAACAAATATCAACCTTTTCAGGTTGTACGATAATCAAACACTTACAATAAGAATGATCCCATATGCATGGATGTTTTGATTTGCTGTATTTGCGTTGCAGGTACTCAACTTGAAACATGCTGCAAAGTCGAAAGTCGCAAGGAAGAGATTAGAATACAATGCAAAACTTGTTATCAAGCAAACTAAAAGTTGCAGCATCCTAAAGTAGGCATGCAGAATGTGTGAACAAAAAGGCCAATTATTGTTATTGGCAGAAAAAAATCTACATGAACCAACAGTTGTAATTGTACCTTAGCCTTCAAATTAAAAACGGAATATTATTCATCCTATTACTTGGCAACAATTTAGGGACGTTACAACAAATCAATCTAGAACTATAATCTATTAAGCACGCCATAAGTTTTTGCAAGCTTTCCATCACCAAATCATCAATATCTTGCAATGCCTCCCATTTGTCTCAATAACCAGGGAACTAAATTGAAGAAGGCATTGCATTCTAATTGGAAGTATTTAATGAACTCTGAGAAGAGCTCCTCTATACTGATGGCTATACCTAGAAATAGTTCGTAAATAACTTTCTGATTTGGCGGCCAGTGAAATATTGTAACTCAGCAATGAGACAATGCCACAAACATGTTGTGTAAATAGTTTGTTAGTAGACTTTCTCGTAGGAGCTCTACTTCGTGGAGTTTTACATGGGTATTCTAGGACGTGTAGGTAATCCAGCTATCATCATGACCTAAGTAGGCTGGTGACAGCCATTGTTAATTTAACAATTAAGTTATGAACAAAGAACGCCACTTACAAATAGTGCATTACTGGACATAAGATGTTGATTAGACAGAAGGAAAAGTCAAATACCTGGCCATGCTTGCTAATGACCATTAATCTGTCACACATTTATGCCTCATTGTGTAACCACTTCAACCAAACAGTGGCGCTTTTGTAAGGAGGAGAAATACTCTGGTTTCTGTCTAGACTCAAGCCCTACGTATCTTTAAGTAGCCTGCTGTCTACATGGAGCTACGTTATTCAAGCTTGCCAATAATTAATTCTCGCACTCTGAGTTCATGGTTGTAAACATTATCTCAAACCAATTCAAGCAAACTACGCTGGATATTTTGAATTATTTTGAATCAGCCTAAATTCGATTTCTGTTTGATTTTTCGACATTCTAAAGTCTCCTCACCCCCTTTTTTCAAGAAATCTGGATAACCGGACCCTTGCTTTCTATATCCTCTCTTACGTCTTTATACTAGTCTTTCGCTCGCATCATAGGATAATGTAAGCCCTGGCATCACTCACTATCCTTAGCTTCCCTGCACTCGAAAGCAATAGGAGTGGCCATCGGAAGTCTCTCCTTTCCTTGTCTTTCACTCGTGGCTTTCTCCTTGTTAGCAGTCCTTTTAACTTACTTAAGAAACCTAGTGGTGTAATTATAATAGTGGCCAAACAAACTCCAAACAAGTGTGAATGAGCATATCTGCAACACGTATGATCCTACAGCAGCAATGCGAATAAATGTGTCTTACAAGCAACAATACTTGGCCGTTCAAAAAAAAAAACAAGCAACAATACTTGTCCATATGTCCCCAGAAAAAGAAGAAAGGGAATTACTTACTTGTTTCAGCTGTAGACCCCATCCGGCAATAGTGTCTGTAATGACCAAAAAAAATCATAAGCAAATGCAGATGGCAAGCATCGAATACATTGTCAAATTAATGGCCAACATAGACTAATTCAGATGACACTTGGTGAAACATGCAGCAAGTATTTGAGACTTTGAGCTGTAAACAGATAGAGTGATAGACAAGTGATGAGTTTTGAGATATAAATTCAATACCCACTACTGCATGAAATCTTTTGGGTAGTACTTGGACAGTAAGATCCTGCTGAACAAAACATCTCGCTGCTACTAGTAACATCAGCCCAAGTATCTGCTCCACCACAGGTATGATTTACTTTTCCAGGAGGTAGTTGGTAATTGTATCTGCAGATTTTCTCTACCAGTGCATGTATTAGTGGACCATATTAGCCATAACAAACAGGTGATACTAAGGAAATTAGGATGGTGAAAGTAAGGAGAAAGACAGCGTTTTAGCTTGGAGAATGAACTCACGGATCACATATGCCCGTAGTTTTGTTGAGCTTCGAAATTGGGCAATAGGAACCTAAGGGACAAGCTTCAATGACAAAATTAATGGACAATGTGTTAAGAACAAGTTTGAGATGTCAATGACCATACGAAAGATACACATACATGTAAAAAAAGAACGATATAACGATAGAAGTCCAGAGGATGATTTAGAAATTTCTTCTGATGAGCATGCCTTACAGTTTTATCTAGGAAGCAACATAATTCTTATTTTGCTGAGATTATTGGTCTTATCTTTTCACCACGTATATCGTGTAAAATGATAAATCCTGAGAAAACTTGACACTGCAGTTGCTTTCACTTATATATAGACTCTTCAGCCTCATTTAGTCGATATAACTCTCAGCTCAAGTTTTTTGGCATTAACCAGTACAGGGAAGAATAAAAATAAATAAATCAAAACTGGTTGAGCCTCATTATCCTTAACGTAAGAATTCGTAGATCAAGTTTGTGAAAGTAATCGAATACAATATTGTAGTTCACTCTGGAACACTTAAAACCAATTCTCACCAGTCACCACATTATCATGGTGAATAAACAACAAATAGCAAATGAGAAGCACCAAAATTATAAGTATTTCAACTCAAGTGAAACTAAACTTGTGTCTGTTAAAAAAAAAAAAAAAACTAAACATGTGCCAGAGATAAATAAAAGCACCAATGATGGAGACATTAGAAGTAGACTTACGAATCATGCAAGTAATACCCTGAGGGCAAAAGAAGCCCTCGCAACATGGCTGACTGTCAAGAGTCCGCTCTGGTATATCCTTTGAGTTCTTGAGCTCAACTTTCACATTTGGAGCAACGGTTGAAGCCCACCCCGACTCACAACCTGGAACCCAAGAGGTCAAGTTGCAGTTCTTGTTTGGTCGTAAAAACTGAGCATTCGACGATCCCCTCTCCAAGAAGCTATTGAAGTAGAACTTTATTTCTGCTGCAGTACATAGTCGCCGTGTAACATCTCCTATAGTCACACAAGATGAGAACATGAATAGACAACTCATATGGAGGAGAATCGG
The DNA here is from genome assembly GCA_025413875.1 of Rhododendron molle. Classification (NCBI taxonomy): domain Eukaryota; kingdom Viridiplantae; phylum Streptophyta; class Magnoliopsida; order Ericales; family Ericaceae; genus Rhododendron; species Rhododendron molle. The sequence goes on from CM046391.1 coordinate 47,524,565, forward strand.
AACATTCAAAGACCCCATTAATTAAGCTCTTTGTTGTGCTGCAAACTTAACCGCCATTCACTCTGTTCCCGCTTGCTTTTATTGGAATTAGTCATTGCAAACATTTCTGGAGTAGCAACAGAATTGGAAAAGGGGTAAATACCATTTTCTTGTTAGTTATGTAGCTGAAATCAAAGGTGTGATTCTTTCATTTATTTCCATCGAGTAGTTTGATAAGAAAAACTCAACGGTTTTTCCACGATAAAATGCTATCATATGTATTTGACATTCTAAACCATCTTTTGGTGCTATAAGATGAACTAGAAATAAATACAATACAAACTGAAAAATACTACCTTTTATTTGCTTAACGCAATTGGTCACAAAATCCAAATTGTTCGAAAAATTAAATGCTCCATTCCAATCAGCATCTCTGCAAAACCGCGAACATTTTCTTTCTTCATAAACAACACAAGAAATAGACTGAGAAACATTCAATAAAGCAAGACACTTTACGAAAAAATTAATCGATAGATGGCATCCATATGAAGACATTATTTCCTTTCTATCTGATACAAAAAATAAAATACTCACACATCCTTTATGCAGAAGCCCAAATTTTCGGTGATGTCTTTGTTAAATACGGAGGTGAAATTGGATATCTGGCTGTATATAAGCGCCGTAACAAAGGGCGACATCGCAGCATTACTGGATTGGCTGTCGTCATCTCCATTGGCACACCAAGCACACGGAAAAAGGCCCGAAAGGAGAATCAGAAAGAACAGCAATTTCATAACCCAATAGGCATTATTAACACCAGCTCTGCTCGTCACAATCATTTCCCCGACTGGTGTAAAATCTACGAATGTGTAAAATATGTGAAGAGGGAAAATCACTCAAGAAGACAGCACAAAGTACTCAAAGAATGGATTGAGTTTGTGCTTGTCCAATGGTGATTAACCATGGCACAAAGCCAAGGCAAAATTTTCAGTTTAGGATTGTGAATGGTGATTCCAGATTTGATTTGGGTATGTTTTGTTTGGGACGTGGTAATGAAACAAGAATGGAGGTTGGTTACATGGGCATGGGGGTGACGGTTGGAGAGAGAGAGAGAGAGAGAGAGCTGTTTTGGGTGTGTGCGTTGTGGTTTGAGAGAGTTGTAGGGTGTGGAAGGAGGTCCATGGTTTTTGGATGAAGAAATGGCGGGGAGAGATGGCTGGCGAAATAGATGGGGAGTGATTTCTGCTGTTCAAAAGAAGAGTTTAAATTCTTTTGGGCTGGGTGGAAATTCCAAGTTTTCCACCCCTCATTGTGGCCCAGCCGTGCATTCATAGTAATAATTTAAATCGTTTATGTAATAGAGCCCGCATAATAGTATATCTATGAAAAAATCGCTTGATCGAACACCAATAGATGTATCAAAAATCGAATTTTGGTACATAAAATAGACCGTAGTAGACAATTTAATTTTAAACTTGTTTTATATATTTAATTTTTTTATATACCTATCTCGATGTCCGATCAAACTGATTTTTAGTATGGATGTACTAGTTTGTCTCTATAAGATGAACAATTTATATTACTGCAATAAATACACGATGAGGTCCATAAATGTCAGTGATGGAAATCTTTGAATTCTACCTTAGGTGGACCAAATTTGAACTCTAAAAAAAATAGTATATATATATATATATATATACTAAAGAATTTGTGAAATCTTTAGGATTTCACCTTAAGAAAAATCAAATCAAGATCAAGAAAGAGAGAACAAAGTAAACGTAGAGAGAGAAAAGAAATCTCAGACTTTTTCCCATTTCCATTTCTGTTGAATGTCATTTGCAACCGATTACAACCAATATAATAAAGCTAACAAACTATTCTCTCCACTAACCAACTCTCCTCACCACTCACTCACTAACTAACCTCACTTAACCAACTTTTGTTAACTACAAAACAGACCCACAAGGACCAACTGACGTGGACACCTCTTTATCAGTTGAAGAGCAGCTGAGATCAGCTACAGCTGTGTCCACCTCCTTAGGAACAGCCGTGTCCTTCTCCTTTACATATACAAAAAGGAATTGGTAGGGATTGAAATGGAGCGGATCGGAGTCGTGGAAGTCATGTTTATAGTCTCTTGTCGCCGTTCCGTTTGGACAGCGTCAGAGTGCAAAAAAAAAAAAATCGGGAAAGTGATAGAGTCGGGAATTATAGGGTTCTAAATCACAGTTGTAATTTGCCCTAAGTTTAGTCTCTTGAGGGAGAGGGTTTCAACGAAAAGACAAAATGTTGATGAGTGATGCGGGTTAGAAAGATAAAATTAAAAAACAAAGAAATGAGTCGTTATTTGGTATTTTACTGTTACATACTCATATTATAATTAAACAAATGAAACTACATATATAGGGGGCCGGTTCTAGAGATAATACATTTAACAATATATTTTTTGGAGCCCCACGCGAATAATCGGAATCGTTCAATTTGTTTAAAACATGTTTTTAAGGGTTCCCGTAAAAAATCAACTCATTTGGATATTGGCAAGGACTTGATCGGCTCATTCAATTTTATGCTGTCAAATTTGACAAGAATCAACTAAATGAACCGATCAAGCCCTTACCGATATCCAAAAGCATTAATTTTTTACAGGACCCCTTAAAAACATGTTTTAAATACATTGAGCGGCTCCGATCATTTGTTTGAAGGTCTCATGTGGGATTTCGAAAAATGTATTGTCATATGTATTGTCTCTAAAACCGACCCCCATATATAGATATGTAACCAAAAAATATTAGTTACTGTACAATAATGGGGGCGAGTCAGGTAAAACAGGGGAAACAAATATCAACCCCATCGTATTTTCTTATTGGATCGAGAAATATCTGCTTGGTTTGGCGACAGGAGGTCGGAGGCACAGACAGGGCAAATGAAATTGTCATGCTAGACTCAGGGGCGGACGCACCATAGGGCCCGGGGGCACGTGCCCCCCGGCCCTTAAACAAAAATTAAAAAAAAAAATTTAGTTTTGTATATATATATTATTTATGTTGAATGTATGTAAGTAATAGTCTGTTGGCAAAGTGGTAAAGTGTTCTTCTTCTAACCAATAGGTGGTTGGTTTGAGACCCACCATGCTCACCTGTAGGGTTTTTTGCTCTGTGTGTGTGGTTTTTTTCCCTTCCCAAAAGGCAGTCATGCCTTTTTCCTAAAAGACTATGTGTGTGTGTGTTTTTTTTTTTTTCCTTTTTCCAAAAGGCAGTCAGAAGGCTTTTTTTTTTTGCCTTTTTCCTGGATTTTTTTTTCCCAACAGACAGTAAAAAATAGTAGCGCGTACCTTATTTTTTATAGTATTCGTGGGTTCGAGTCTACCCTACATTGCATTTGTATACTTTTTGTCCCCAAAACTGTAATAGTAGAGTTAGTAATAGAAAAATAGATGATGAACATGTAATAATGTTGTTTTAATGCATTTAGTCAAGGTGCGTAAATTTGCCCAAGTAGCTAATTATTAAAATACATATATACTTTAAAATCGTTAATTTATCATGAATGCTACAATTATTTAGGAGTAAATGTAATTAACTGTAACTCGTGTATTACAGTTACAAAAAAAATTGGTACCCCCGTTATATCCAATTCCTTGGTCCGCCACTGGCTAGACTAGTAGCTAGGGTGATTCATGATCTTTTTCTTGGATTATAAGCAAGAATGGGACTAGGGGAGTCTAATGGTGGTGACCGTCATGACAAAATTTTTGGAAAATGCAATTATTATATGTGGAAAAAAAATTTATCTCCAATTTATATAGTCTCGCCACTGCTAGATTTTTTTCGTTATTTTTTATTATATCCTAGTCATAAATCTTCTATTAATTTTTATAAGAAATGAGACCCAAAAAAATATTCTAAATCTAAATTCAATGGACAAAGTGAAATAATATAAATGATGATGTATAATTAAGAGAGAAAAAAACTACACATTCTAACCCCAAAATAACTTAACTGAAAAAATTAAGGGAATTTAATTATAATGTCATTCTCCAAATTTATAATGTCACTCTCAAAAGAGAATGCAGTTATCAATTTAGAAAATCTATATAGGGATCTGGGAAGTGACATTATAAATTTGGAGAGTGATATTATTTTTGTGCATATCAATACTTTAGACTATAATGAAGAAAGAAATATGATAATGTGCATATAAATTGAATTAGATATCTAGACCTGCCCTCTTTTATGCCATTTGACTTTGATTTGGGGGCATAGTTCTGCAGCAAAACAGATATAGGAGGCTACTGTTTAAGTGGTATTCTGAGAACAGTTACTTTGTGTATATTGTCAAAGGTTATGTCTATCTCTAATCCTCCCTCGCTCATACTCCTAATGATTGAGGATTACATAGGTTCTGTTGTTGTTGTTGTTGTTGGAGTGGTATTATCGATACCTAAAATTAAAGTTAGTCTTTTTTCATACTCCATATGCAAATGAAAAACATCATTTACTATAGTTTTTGTTATGTTATTTTAATTTTTTTCTGGAGCCGATAACTATTAATATTGTAATGCATATTTTTTATTTCTTTAGTATATATTTCGCCGCTGTTATGGTAAAATCCTGATTCCGTCCTTAATTATAAGATATGGTATTTTCTTTCAATATCAAAAAAGATAAGTACTCCTCCATCCCAATTGTAGTTCTACTTCGGGAGATACAAACATTTACTTTACACAATATTTTTTTACTTTTCACGCATGAAACAAAATGAGACATAATTATTCCATTTTGAGCGTTGCCTCCTTTTTTTTTTTTTTTTTGTCTCTATTAGTTTTTTAAAAAGGGGATAGAAGAGTAAATTCATCAACTCTATCTCGTGAACTCTGGAAGAGCAAAAATCTTTTTGGAACAGCAAAAGACGTTGAAAGGAAACAACAACAAAGGACGGTTTAAGGCAAAAGCCAAGCATCCAAACTCAAAACAAGCAAAGGCTAATAGTTTGTCATAGCCATATATTACTGATCTGTTTGGGAGCTAAGTCACGGCCTGTTCGTGTAACGACCCGAATTTTTAACCCAATTTTATTTATTTATTTAATAATGTTATTAGAATTATTTTCTTAATACAATTGTTATTATTTTTCTAAAATACATATATGCATACGTTTACACTACATGCATGAATTTTTTTTTCTACGCACATGCATGCATGCAGAGTTGCAGACTCCTCCTATCTCTCCTTCTCCTATTCGGTCTCTACTTCCTCCCTAATCATATTTTCGTCCTTATCTCGTCTATCTCAAAGCCCAAAAAAAAATAAAACTCTCATTAATACAATCGTATCACCCTCTTCAAATTCTCTTATAAATACCTCACAAATTCGACCCTAGGGCACACCGCGACATTCCCCACACCCCACCAGTTCAGAAGGAAGAGAAAAACTGGAGAAAACCAAGCTCCAATCCATAGAGTTTTAGAGAGAGAAAGAAAGAGAGAGAAAAGTGGGTTTCATAGTTTCATCCCACCGAAACTCAAATCGATCGATCCAAACGCTTCCTACAACCCAAAGCATTCCCAATCAAGCCTCAAACCGATCCCAAGGTTCCCCCATAGCCGGTTCTGAATTCATCTTCTCCAAAACTCCAAGTTCGGTTCTTGAAGCAATTTGATCTAATCGAGATATTATAATCCATTACAACCTCATTTCTATGTATATTAAGTGTTTTTAGGCCTAACCCATTATCCCATATGGTTCCATGCACGAAAATCGTGACAAAACAAAAAAAAAATCGAAATATGCCTTCAACCTTGCGGCCGCAAGAACCATGTTCAAGCTTGCGGCAGGAGGCTCAGCTGCAAGGTTAACTTGGTCAGACCTTACGGCAGGTGCTGTTTTGGTTTCGAAAGTGTTTTGCGACCTCCCGAACGATGTTTTTGACACCCCAACTATTTTTCCTAGACTTCTCACACCTCAAAGATCATACCTTGTTAATATCATATTTTTTATATTTATTTATTTATTTATTAATTATTTACTCGTTGTCATTAAAAAGTTTACATACGAAAAATCCTTGCGACCTTTCAAACAACGTTTTTAACACCCAAACTTTTTTTTTAGACTCTTCGCATCTCAAAAATGATATCTTGTTAATTTCATTTTTTTAATTTAATTTACTATTTATTCTTATTTTTTACAGTGTTTCCAATTAAAATTACCCTACGACCTTATAAACCTTATTAATAATGCCCGAGTAATTTTATTTAGACTCTTAGCATTCTAAAGATGAATGCCTTGTTCCTTTCACTTTTCAAAAAGTATTTTTCAAAAAATACCTACTAGATTCTCCCTAGATTCCCCCTATTTCTACCATTTCTCTCTCTATCTCTCCACTTATTACCCCTACTATTTTTCAAAAAACTTTTCAAAAACCAAACCAAACATAGCAGAAATCTTGTTAACCTCAACATATTCTTATTATTATATTATTTATTATCTATTTACTTCACTTTCGGCCACTTTATTTAAGGTCTTCTTTTAAAATAATCTCGCGACTCTCCGAACCCAACTTTTGACACTCGAACTTGTTACATAGGAACTTTAGGACCCTTATTAGGGCCAGGATAATTACTCTAATATTTTTACCTAATTAATGTATTTAATTAGTTTTAAATTAATCTAGTTACTTAGAAATAATTATTGAGAGCCTAGAAAATATTTTTCTTTTTTTTAAAAAAAGTTCTTACTTATTATCATCTTGGCCATACGAGATTAAGGGCAACGATCCTTTCATAAAAAGTTGCGTGATTGCATTGATTATTATTTATTTTGTTTATTATTTAATAAATTGTATGTTGCACTACTACTTGATTCGAATTCTAGATTGGACCCTAGAGACATGGGGTGGTATGCGAGATAGAATTCACTTAGACGGTGCTAGGTAATGGATAATTGGAAAGTTTATCTTATTTTAGATTCCCTGCAGGCGGGATTTGGAGATATGATGAGATTTGTGTTGAGATTGAAACTTGCGGGAGTCCAGTGATAAATTGATAGACTGGCGGGAGTCCAGTGATAAATTGATAGACTGGCGGGAGTCCAGTGATGCTTGTGAAGTGGTGTATAAGATAGGTGAACTCTAGTCATGATTCAGGTATGATAAACTTACCCCTTATTGTAGTTATTGGGGTGCACAATCGGTATATAACTTAGGTGTATCTGCGACAGCAAAGGGAAATGATCTCATGGGACCGAGCATGGCTAGCGGTTGGGGAGGAAAGATCTCGTGGATGAAATCTTAGATTTCACATAAGGGAATGGATAGTAATAAACTGGTTTATTTGAAAAATCTTCGTTTTACTTTTTCGCATTATTATCCTGTTACTTGCTAGCTGTAAAGTAAGAGGGGTGGTTGGGTTGGATTATTCTACTGAGTGATCTATCACTCACGGATACGTTTGTATCCCGGCAAATCGTTTGCTTCGGCGATCAATTTGCTAGAGGGTACAAGACATCAGGAGACCGAAGAACAGGATCCTCTGCAAGTTGATCAGTACCATGGTAAGGACCTCCCAGCTGAGGAATGGGAGTTTGTCGAGTTTTGGCTGTCTTACCCTTAGAAATTCTGTTAATTTGAAATACTATTATTTGAATTTTCAAAAGTGTTACTACATTAGTCAAATTTTGTTCTATTTTTGGAGCTGTAAGACAATTAAGTAATTTTGAATTTAGTATTTGAGATTTCCGTTGCTAAACTTTGTTTAATAAAATTTTATTTCTTAAATTAGTCTTATAAATTATTAAATCCATTAAAAAGGAAAGAATATCAGGAACGAAGATTGAGTGTGCTTGGGATTCGTATCAAGCTGAAAGTCAGCTCTAAAATTAATATATTTTGAATTTGTAAATCTATCTTGAGTCTATAATAGCTAAAACTTTATTTTGGAAAACTATATTTATTCAACAAATTTTCATAAGAAATTATTTTATATTGCTTCCGAAAAATCGGGGCATTACAGTTTGGATGGAGGATTTGATTTTGGGTGGATATGTAATAAGGGTGGATTTGAAGGTGGATATGTAACGAGATGTGATATGTAATGAGGGTGACCCCACCTCTTAAGAATGGTGGATTTGTAATGAGGTGTTTGGACGAATTTTTGAGAAGGGAAATTTGAAGGGTGGATATGATTAGATTAGATGTTAAATGACTGAATTGCCCTCCTTGATTTTGTAATGCTCCAAATTGGTTTATTTCATTAATTAGAAAAAATTAGTATTTACCATTAATTTGAGGATAAAATAAATTTATTTTTAATTTATAAATGCTTAAACCATGTATTTAATAAACAATTATTATTTTTCCAAAAAAAAAAACGCAATAGGAAAGAGGGAAAAAAAAAAACCCAAAGCTGTTCATATGTGTATATTAATATCAGTATATGTCTGTTTTCAATACATATATAGACATACACACAGAACCACTTCAAAAAATCCCACCAACGTATCCACCACCGCCTCCCCCTGGCGGAAAGTAGTTGAAGGAGCGCGGGGCTGCCCGGGAAGTTTTTTGCGGAGAGTTACCTTTAGTATTTTGGGGTAGATCAGTACACGGCAGGTGTGTTTGCTTTTCTTGATCATCCTTACTTTGACTGAGGGGAGCTCGGTAGAGTAGCCTATCCTTGCGAATGAGCTGGAAGGAATTGATGTAGTTGGGGCGGAATCCAAGCCATCTGCGGGGATGAATTGGATGCCAGTTTTGAGATAGGGGGTGGAACCCAAATCATCTTCTGGAGACGAGTTGGATGCCATTGCAGGAGGTGTAAGGGCCAGTAACCGGGGCCTAGAGTGCTGAGATGAAGGTACCGAGGCACGGAGCCGGTTGTGATCATGAGGTGAGAGCCTGAGGTTTTGGAGCTTTGAGCTTTGATCGGGCCGAAGCGCGGAGCTGGTTTTGATCATAAGGCGAGCGCTTAGGAGGTGGAACCGAAGCACGGAGCTGGTGTTGATAGTTCAAAAATCTTTGCCTTCCGGAGGTAAGAACTTGAAAGGTCAGAGCTTCGAGCTTTGACGTGGTTGAAGTAAAGCGAGAGTCTGAGGTGTTAGAGCTTTGAACCGAAGCACGGAGCTGGCATTGATCATCAGTCTCGAGTAGTCAGGGAGGTTGAAGCTTTGAGCTTGATGTGATTGAACAGAGGCATAGAGCCGGTTGTGTTTTGATGATGGAGCTTTCTCATCATAAGATTTTGGCTTTGAGCCAGAGGATCGAGGCACCGGGCCGATCAATAAAAACCGAGGCATGGAGCCGGTTGATTGCAAGATTGACCTGCGAGTGAATGAGATATGCAAAACATAGCATGTATATATGATGAGTGTTTGTTAGATGTGAGCAAATATGATGATGGGGATGGTTATGCAGACTCGATGTGTTTGATGCAATATGTGCACGGGCCTGTGCGTGTGTGTGTTTGATATAAGTTTTGAGCTTCTATCAATTGGACTTTGAGCATTCAGGCGTAGAGCTCGAGCATTCGGACAGCAGAATCCAAGCGTTCAAAGTATGAGGCTTTGAGCATCGATTACGGTGGTTGGACATTCAAGTGTAGAGCTTGCGCATCCAAGTGTAGAACTTGAGCATCCAGTACACAGTGGTTGGGCTTGATAATTGTTGATTGGGACGGCATAGAGCCTGTTGAGAGTTGTTACGGCTTTGAGCCAGTTGAATTGGTTACGGTTTCGAGCCAGTTGAGATAGTGGGCTTTGAGCCGCTGAGTGGTGGGCTTCGAGTCGCTGAGTGGAGCCGTTGAGTTATGGGCATTGAGCCACTGAGTCGATAACAGGCATGGAGCTGTTGAGATTATAGGCTTGGAGCCTTTAAAGTGGTGAATACAGGCTTAGAGCCGTTGAGATGGTAGATATAGGCATGTAGCTGCTGAGATGGTAGGCTTAGAGCCATTGAGTAGCTTGAACATGGGCTTTGAGCCACTAGATGATAGCGAGCTTGGAGCTGCTGATTTTGCAGGCTTGGAGCCGTTGAGTGAGCATGGAGCTTTTGCCTAATGATAGCGAGCTTGGAGCTGCTGAATTTGCAGGCTTGGAGCCGTTGAAGTAATGGGCTGAATGGCTTAGAGCCTGTTGAATGAGCGTTGAGTTGTCAAGGTGATTAGTACAGGCTTAGAGCCGCTGAATTCGATAATAGGCCTGGAGCCGCTACGGTAATGGGCTTCGAGCCGCTGAAATGATAGGCAAGAAGCCTGTTTGCTCAGAGCCGCTGATGATAGGTGGATACAAACGTTGAGCTATTGGTAGTTTGACAGAAGTGAATGCTGCAAAGCTGTTGAGATGTGGATAAAGCTGGCGAGCATAGGCGTAGAGCTACTGATTTTGTTGGCATGGAGCATGTCGAACTCGGAGTTGTTGATCTTGCTTGATAGCGATAAGCTTTGGTCAGCAGTTTGTGGAGAGAGAGCCTCCTTGTGTTTAGACATGCCCCCAAGGTTGGTTTTAATCACGTTGTTTATGACTTAGGGATGTCCCCTAAGGTTATTCTGTTGGTCGAGAACCCAGAAATTCATAATGGCTTGAGTTAATGCAATGAGCAAGACCTGAAGATTGCTGAGAAGAATGGATTTTGGGGTCAGTGGATCGATCCGTCGGCCGCAATATTGACTATTCGGCCGAGGTATCGTTTCCTCGGCCGGCAAAACGCTTCATTTCCAGCGCTCTATAAGAAACAAAGCCTTCGGCGTCTTTCTTTTCATTTTCTTCTCTCTTTCCTTCTTTGTTCTCTTTCCCGCGAGGACCGTACCGAAGACTCATTGCCTTCTTCGCTTTGCCTTGCTCTCGTTGAGTTCGAGGGACGGATGACGCGTGGCCAGCGATCGCAGAGGGAGCCTGCGGTGCTTCTGGTGTTGTCTTGCTCCTTCATTAGAGACCCTTGCATGGGTGGCTTGTTTCCGTGACGTGGAGCTTCCGGGGTAGCGCTTGTGCGCGGTATGATGATTTTTCTGGGCTGCGTGATGCCTCTTCTGCACCGCAATGCTTCTTTGGTACACGTTGCCTCGGGGGTTTCTTTTTGCAGCTGGTTTCTGGTGTTTGGATTGCCAGAGGGTTCGGCATCCTCTTCTGCTTCTTTTTGTCTGCCTGCATAGGTTAGTTTGACAGGAAACCGACGTATAGCTTTGTTTAGGAAGTATGAGATGATTCACCTTGTGATGTAAAAAGTTTTTGTTATATGAAACAAAATCTTTTGCTCTATTACATGATTGTATACGCTGTTGTTCACCGTTTGTGTATGATAGAATTTGATATTTTGCTTAAAAATCTAGTGAAAAGGACAGAACCGTGGAAGGGTTGTAAAAACAGTCGTTTTGGCGGCCGAGCCATCGATGTGTCAGCCGAGGAATTGCTTCATCTGCCAGATTTTGACTTTGAGTCAAGCTTGATTTTTAGGGGCTATGGAATCGATCCTGCGGCCGTTTATTCGAAGTGGCGGCCGAGATACCGACCAAGTTACTGATGAATTTAGAATCCGATTCTGATTCAAACTATGACTCATCCTAGCCTATAAGTATACGTTCTACGAACTCGATGGTACTTGTCAGCAACGATTTCATGGCACAACCAGCCCTTGATCCGTGGTTGGATTCTTTTAACGGCCTCGACCGTTTGCACTTTAGGTCCTTTGGTATGGACTTCATCTTCTCTCTTCGCAAAATTCCCGTGAACTTGGCTTTCCTTTGGGCAGCCACTAGCTTGTGGGACCCTGTTTTCCATATCTTTCGATTTAGAAGAGAGGAGTTGTGTCCTACTATCGAGGAACTTGCAGCTATCATGGGTCATTCGGATAGAGAAGGTCTCATTATTTCTAATCCTTTGTTCAATCGGGGCAATCTCTTGAAGGATTTGTTCCAAATTCAGAAACATGAAGTTAGGTTTTTCATGGTAAATGGAAGGTTAGAAACCCTACAATTTGTTCAGCGCTTTGGTACCGCTGAAGCTCATCGTCAAATTCCTCAACAGAAAGCATGCTTCCATACGTTGTGCGTTTGTCTCATTCATTACTACTTGCTTGGACCTTCCTCTGGCCGTGCTGATTCTATGCTGCTTGACTTTGCCCATCAGGTGGGAAACCGTGTAGGTTTTGCTGGTTTAGTGTTGGCAAAAACCTTGATGGGCCTTAACATGGTAAAGGGTGATCCTACGGCCCAGTTTTCAGGCAGCCCTTTGTTGCTACAGGTTCGCTCTTTACCTGTTTTTCTTTTGCTAAATTTATCTTTTCGCTCGTCTCTCTTTTATTTTGACTCACATGTTCTCACAGCTCGCAATTTTCCCTTGTTTTCCATAGGTATGGCTTTATGAGAAGCTGAGGGTGTGGGATGTAGCGGAGTGGCTGCCCTATAGTTTAGATCACTGCGTGGAGCGTCGTGTGATCAAACAATTTCCCATTGAAGCTACTTGGAAAGCATGGATAGAGACTAGAAAGGGGGATAGGATCCAATGGGTTTGCCCCTGGTATGGTATAAAGAGCATGACTGTAAGTACCAAGAACCATTTTGGTGTAGCAGTGATTGGCGTCACTCGAGTTACCTTCTACTTTCTTGCTCGTTTCCAGAGACAGTTTGGGGCTGCACAGGTCCAAGTTTTGGGTGACCCAGAGTATGCTGTTTCTAAGGTTCATGACGCCAGTCTTCGTCGCAATGTGCTTTGTTTTTGGTCAAATCGAGTAATGCAAGAGGTTGCTGAAAACTTTGCTGACAAGCTATCGAGCTCGTATAAGCATTGGTTAGAGAAAAACCTTTTGAAGGACAAGAGTGCAAAGAGAAGGAAGACCTAGAGATTGACACTTTGTTTATGCTTTTTTGAAAGACTTGTTTTATTCTAATTTTCATAGATTGAGAATTGTTTGAGCTTACTTTCCTTTTTCCTTGGAAATAATAAAACATTTGGTTATTTCATTGTTGCCATGGTTGGACTTTTAACATGCTTTAGGATAGACCTAGAAATTTGGAAGTGATAACAATAGTAGTGGCCGAGTCTCGATTCAGAGATTGCCTACGTATCCCGTAGAGGGAATCAGGCCATAAACGTAGTTCCAAGATGATTTGTTTTGTTTTCGGTTGGGGTTCACTCGAGTATTTTTCCTCTCCTTTTATGCTCTTGATTTTGCCTAAACTGCCCTTGTGGGTTTTCAATCTAGCGAGCGCTTTTATTTGTGCCTTAGTTTTTGCCTAAGCCGCCCTTACGGGTTTTCGACCTAGCAGGCTGCTCTAATTTTTGCTTGGGTTCGCCCACCCTTGTGGTTTTCGACCCAACGAGCATCTCTCAAGGGTAATACTTCCTCAGCTTGTCAATGTTAACTGGCGTTGCGAATTCCATTCCATCCAAATCTGCAACATAGGCTGCTCCTCCAGATAGTATGCGCTTGACAAGGTAGGGGCCTCCCCAGTTTAGTTTAAACTTGCCCCTTGGGTCAGAAACATGGCGGCGGATGGCCTTGAGTACCATATCCCCTACTTTGACGTCTCTTGGTTTCACCTTTTTATTGAATGCTCGTGTGATACGACGTTGATACTCTTGCACATGGTATAGTGCCCTCAGCCTCCTTTCATCCAGTAGTGCTAACTCATCGTAGCGGTTTTGAACCCAGTCCTCTTCGATCATTCCAGTTTTAGTTAGTACCCTTAGTGAGGGCAACTCTAATTCGATAGGTAATACAGCCTCCATTCCATAGACCAAAGAGTAAGGGGTAGCCCCAGTTGAAGACCTTTCGATTGTGCGGTAGCCCCACAATGCTAGCGGTAACATTTCTGGCCAATCCGTATAGGTGTCGGTAGTCTTACGTAAGATCCGCTTGATATTCTTGTTTGCAGCCTCAACTGCTCCATTGGTTTGAGGTCGATAAGTAGATGACCAATGATTTTGTATCCCAAATTCGGCGAAGAGCTTCCTCGTTGCCCCTTTGAAGTGTGATCCGTTGTCGCAGATGATCTCGTGAGGTACACCATACCGATAGATGATATTGGTGCGAATAAACTTGGCCACGTGAGTAGCTTTGAGAGTAGCATAGGAAACTGCTTCTACCCATTTAGTGAAGTAGTCGATGGCCACTAGAATGAACTGGTGCTTGTACTTTCCCTTTGGATTTATGCTCCCAATGACGTCTATCCCCCAGGTGGAGAATGGCCAAGGGGATGTCATGCTATATAGTTCTGTAGGGGGTATACACATGCGATCAGCGTGTGTTTGGCATTTGAAACATCGACAAACATAGTCAGCACAATCAGCTTCCATAGTAGTCCAATAATATCCTTGACGCATGATCTTCTTTGCCATCGTTGCTCCATTCATGTGTGGCCCACAGATTCCTTCATGTATTTCTTCCATGATCTTGTGGCTTTCTTCCGTGGTGATGCAAAGTTGGTTGGGACCCAAATGCGCCCTTCGATATAGCATTCCTCCGCAGACTATAAATCGAGCCGCAAACTTCCGCAAAGCCATTTTGTCCTTTGTGGTGGCTTCAGAAGGATACTCCCCCTCGTCTAAGAATTTCTTCACATCTTCATACCAGGGCTTACCATCATTCTCGCCTTCTTCAATGAAAGTGCACTCGCATGCTGGTTTGATCTTCTGCTCGATCGTAAGAGGTCGCATTATGAATCCCAAGGGTATTTCGACCATGGAGGCTAGTGTTGCCAATGCGTCTGCGAATCTATTGCTTTCTCTGGGAGTGTGCGTGAAGATGACTGAGTCGAATTGCGGAATCAAGTTCTCTAGTACAGAGTGATATAGTTTCAGCGTATCTTCTTTGACTTTCCAATCTCCCCTTGCTTGGGATACCACTAGGTTCGAATCTCCAGTGACTTCTATCCTTCTTGCCCCTAGCTCCAGGGCTGCCTCCATTCCAGCGATGCAGGCTTCATACTCAGCTTGGTTGTTGTTGACTTCAAACCTTAGTTTATATGACAAAGGAATATGAGAGTCGTTTGGGGAGAGTAGCAGTACCCTTATGTCATATCCACATTGGTTTGATGCTCCATCGAAATAGAGCTGCCAGGTGTCGTTTAGGAGACACAAGATGTCTTCATCAGGGAACATGAAGTCCTCTACCTCGGCCTCTGTCACGGGATGATCTGCCAGGAATTCTGCCACAGCCCTTCCTTTCACTGATTTCCTTGTCATGTACTTGAGATCGAATGCGAGCAGCAGCAACCACCTAGCCAGCCTTCCAATAAGTGCTGGCTTCTCGAAAAGATATTTGATTGGGTCTAAGCGAGAAACCAGCACTACCGGATGTGCCAATAGGTAATGCCTTAGTTTCTTTGTGGCCCATACTAGCCCCCAACAGGTTTTCTCGAGGGGAGTGTACCTTGCTTCATAATCCATCATCTTTTTACTGAGGTAGTATATGGCACATTCTACTTTGGCATCGTTTTCTTGTGCTAGCATGCATCCCATGGACGTATCTATCACTGAGAGGTACAGAATCAATGGCTTCCCAGGAATAGGTGGTGATAACACAGGTGGATTTTGAAGATACTCTTTGACTGACTCGAAAGCTTGTTGACAGTCTTGACTCCACTCGAAATCAGTACCCTTCTTTAGAAGCTTAAAAAGAGGCTCACAAGTGGCTGTGAGTTTAGAAATAAACCTACTGATGAACTGTACCTTTCCCAGGAAACTCCTTACTTCCTTCTCTGTCTTTGGTGGTGATATCTCCATGATAGCCTGTATCTTGGAAGGATCTACTTCGATTCCTCTTTGAGTGATGAGAAACCCCAACATCTTGCCAGCTGTCACCCCAAAAGTGCATTTTTGAGGATTAAGACGTAGCTTGTATTGCCTAATTCTCTTAAAGAACTTTTGAAGTGCTTCATAGTGTCCTTCTCTTTCCCTTGACTTGACTATCATATCGTCGACATAGACCTCGACCTCTTTATGCATCATGTCGTGCAGCAGGGTTGTTGCCATCCTTTGGTAGGTAGCTCCAGCATTCTTCAGTCCGAATGGCATCACTCGGTAGCAATAGGTTCCCCATTGTGTGGTGAAGGTGGTCTTCTCTCTATCCTCGGGAGACTTTAGAATCTGATTATACCCAGAAAATCCATCCATAAAAGATAGCAGTGCGTGCCCTGCAGTGTTGTCCACAAGCTCGTCTATGTGTGGTAGTGGAAAATCATCCTTTGGACTGGCCTTGTTGAGATCTCAGAAATCTACACAGACCCTGATACCCCCAGTTTTCTTTGGTACTGGAACGATATTAGCTACCCATTGTGGATACTCGGTGACTATGAGGAAACCGGCGTTGATTTGTTTGGTAACCTCTTCTTTTATCTTTAAAACCCAATCAGGGCGCATGCGTCTTAGCTTTTGTTTAACAGGTTTTGCATCAGGATGGAGAGGAATTTTATGGTGAACAATTTCGGGGTCTATACCAGGCATGTCCTCGTAAGACCAGGCAAAAACATTTTTGTATTCTTTTAGCAAAAAGATTAGTTTTTCACTTTCTTGAGAAGATAGTGTTGTGCCAATTTTTACTATTTTAGGCTCGCCTTCAGAGCCTATGTTTGCTGTGATTATTTCCTCGGAAAAAGGTTTAGCGTGCCTTTCTTCTTCTCTCTCGATGAATTCCAGAATTTCTTTTGGAATTTCTTCCTCGAAAATTGGATTGTCGGAATCCATACAGTTAATCTAAATCTTCCTTCCCATTGCTAAAATTGTCGAAAGACATTTCAGAATTAAACTCAAAACAAATGTTATGCTTTGGTATTTTAACCAGGTTTTCCTCACTAGACCCAGTAGTTTGAGAAAATGAAACACTAGACTCGGATTGAGTTGACTTGGAGTCGAAATCGGAATCGAGGCTAGAATCAGCATTTTTTATTTTGTATTTTAAAGTGTGTTCCACGGTCCAGTTAGGGTAGGCTCCTTTTTCAGCATCTACAATCAGCTCAGAGCAGTCTTTTTCATCACCAAGGTTGAGCATCAGCACTTCACAGTCACTTTGATTCGCACTTTCATCACTATCACTCTGCAAATCTTGGAGGGCCATTTGATTTGCTATTGCTGTTATTTCCTCCAATTGAACTTCAATCGCTGCTTCGTCGCTATTGTCGATTCTTCGTGTACCAACAAATCCCCACCAGTTACCAAACCTATCCGTGATGGGATGGATCACCCTCATTTCATGGTTGGTGACCCTTTCATCCAAGAGTAGGTTTAGTGATATTTCATCCAGTGGATCATTGTCAACAGACTCTTCTTCCTTGGCTTCGTCAGATTCAGAGTTGTGAACTTCATCGATTGGCCAATAGTTATCGGTGGGTGCGTAAGGATCATAGAAATAAATTGGAACCCTGCCAAATCCTTCTTCCACTTCTTCTTCATAGACTGTTCTTGCGAACATGACATGGTTGTCTTCAATGATGGCTATCATAGGCCTTGGTTGGCCCTCCGGAGTGATGTATTTGGAGGGATCGAATTCCTTGACAGCAAAGCAGGGCAAACCAGACAGCTTAATGACAGTTTGAAAGTGCGAATCAATCATGAACTGTGATGTGGCCATTTTTTTCTGAAAAGATTTTTGTTTAAATTAGCTTAGTTTAACTTTCCACTTTCATTTGATAAAAGACCCTTAAGGTTTCAACCTGCAAAAGAGAACTTTACAACATACATATGTACAATGGGTGTGAGGAAGAACTCTCATAAATATATGCAAGTAGGTTCCTAGTCGGTAGGTTCCTGCCTTAGTTTGATAGGTTCTACGGCTTTCTAACATATGTAAGGTTTTGGGTAGTCTCAGGGTGCTCCGTTGTCGAAGGGCACCAATCCTTTCACCAGCCCATCATAGGTGGTGATTGGGTGATTCCCTTTTTGATATACCAAAAGGTACAAGTGACTGTGGAGTTTGCTGGAACTCCTAACATAGCCCATGTCATGTCGGGATATTAGGTGAACTCAACGAGACTTGCCTACTCGATGCATATGATAAATGAATTGAATAAGGCATGTATTAGTCTTATGTTGAACTTTTTTAGTTATGGCTCTCATGTCCCCAGTAGAGTCGCCAGAAAACTGTAGACACCTCCCAGACGGGGCATCGCCATACAGTTGTATCATCACTGTGTTTGCTCGATTGGTTGCTCGCTTCATAAACCAAGATCGTGGATACCTCCATGGCTAGAGGTATCGCCACACGATAGCGGTTATCATCAAAACAGAGTCGCCACCTAGTTTGTTAAAGCTAGGAAAACAAATAGAGATTCTGGATACGGAAGCCAAAAGTACAGTAAGGGGAAGGTGTTAGGCACCCCTTCCTGCCTAGCCGTGAAACTAGCCCATAATCATTCAACATAAGACATGTAGATGTTTTATCTAACTCATACACGTAGTCTGTTTTTACGCCTTAAACAGTTAATAAGATGAGCCAGGACCGTAAAGAAACATGCATCTGAAAGCAAGAAACAAAACAAAACTGTGCCAGCAGATCGATCACTCGGCCGGCGAATGGATGTTGCGGCCGAGGGATCACGCTGATATCAATGTACCGGCCGAGGCATCGAAGCCCCGGCTGGTGTTCTTCCTCACACCAGACAGAAAGTTTACAGACCATCAGAAAAGCTACGATTACGATTATAGGCAAAAATTAAAACAAACCAGAGGCCGTTGGGCCTCACCACCTTGATCCCTCAGTTGCTTGATTGTTTCGGATCGATCGGGATTGACTGATTGATTGCTTTTTGGACAAAACCCTAGGGTTAGGGTTTGAACTCCGGGGTTGGATCGTCGGATTGATGGTCGCCTATGGAAGGTTGAGGTTTTTGTAGAGAGGGTTTTTGTGAGTATAGGGGCAGAGTATCGTGACTGATTTGAGGGTGTAGGTCTATCAATTTCTGTGTGTTTCTTTTCGGATCCGAGGGTCTCTTTATATAGGCAAAGGGGTGACTCACTCGGTCCAATCAAATCACGGGGATGCAATTGCAATTGCATTGCAATACAAACTCTTCATTGCAATCCCTGAACGTGGCCCGAACGCATCGGAGAGGCGGTGGGATTGGATCAGACGACCGACAGAAGGTTCGAGAGTTTGGAAAAAGGCCGATCTGGCGGCCGAGCAAAGGATGTTGCGGCAGAAGAATGGATGTGGCGGCCAGCCATTGATCTGGCGGCCGAGGTTTCGATCTCTCAGGGAGATTTTGCTAGCAACAGGTTGCTCGGGTGAGGAATGGATGTTAAGGCCGTGGAATCAATGTTGCGGCCGATCGATGGATTTTCCTAACACACTATGTTTCTGTCTGAAAGACTATTTGGCTCTGGATTGGGTCCTCTAAGTGGCTCAGAGTTCGTACCCTAAGTCCACGGGTTTCACAAGAAAACAATCAGCAATCATCAAATCCGTATCATCATCGGGATGGTCCCAAGGTGGGAGTTGAAATAATCGTTAGGCCAAATTGGGGTGTCTACAGTACTAGACCTGATATTTTTGCTTTGCCGTTGGCATGGTATAGTGTCTAGATAATAAAATTAAAAGGTTGTGCCTATCTACGCGAATGATGAAGAGTAGACGACCTTCCCATCGAAGCATGCTCTCCACGGTGTGTAGGGTTGCCAGTGTTTTTCTTTTAATATTGGTTCCCTCTACCACATGTTAAAAAAAATATTGGCAACCCTACACACCGTGGAGAGCATGCCTCGATGGGAAGGTCGTCTACTCTTCATCATTCGCGTAGATAGACACAACCTTTTAATTTTACTATCTAGACACTATACCATGCCAAGCAAAATTAAATAGCCAATATAGCATCGGTCCTATAAATAATAATAGTGACTCAGATTGTGAGAATACTATTATTTACAGCTAAGTGTATACCATTACCTAGCCCCATGACCCATTGTTCCGTTATGAATTACCTCTGATGAAGAAGTAATTCACACAACAATTATCATAGACCTATCCATTTAAGGAAGTTTGTACCGATGATACCATAATTAATTTTGTCTGATGGGGGGGAAGGTTCTAAAACTATCACACATAATTAATTACATCATCTACATACTAGTAATGGAGACCGTGGGATTTATAAAAACAAACTCCCTCTCCCACTTAGTTATGTAAAAAAAAAAATTGTGAGGGTTATCAAAGTTTTCGAGTTTGCAAAACCGTGATTTAGGTCAAAACCAAATATTACCATGTTGTCCAAATATGGTAAACTATCACATATGCAAATAATATAGAAACACAAATAATAAGGAAACACAAGATAGAGAATCCAGGTATTATGGTCAAAGATGCAATCCTTGAGCAACAAAGAATCCTTCCAAACTTGAAATCCTTAGGCAATAAGGAGTCCTTCCAAATTTGAAATCCTTGAGCAATCCTTCCAAACTTGAAATCCTTTAGCAATACTTGTGTGGAAAACTTAGATAGTTTGAATCAATCAAGGAAACCAATATCCAATCGTGCTTAGGCAAGAAAATTCGGATTTGATAATTCCCGCGTAAACTACACAATCTTCAGTATTTTGGCTATATCTTCCTCATCCGACCTCCGATTGAAGTGATTCAAATTGGGTTGGATTCGAAATTCAATTATCTACAACTTTCGTGAAGAACAGATTTTCTAATTCCAACGTTTACTGGGTCGAAACAGCCCTGCAATCAAACCCTACGAATTTGGGAAAAAAAACTGTTGCGAGCCAAACAACTTGTATCTTCTGTATCTCCCATCTTCGATCTCCGAATAACCATCGAATGCTTATTACAATCGAAGAAACATACATACATCGATCTTATGCCTCCATTGGAGTTCACATGCTACGTTAATTATTACAACCACAAAAAATAATCGTGGCACCCAATAAATAACACATGCTACGTTAATTATTACAACCACGAAAAATAATCGTGGTACCCAATAAATAACAATAACCACGAAAAAATTATCGTGGGATCCAATCACACAAAATCAACCAAAAATCATGTGACCATAATAGCTGGGTAAGAACGCTGCAAAACAAGGGTTAGTACAGTTCTACGTTCTACCCTCTATAACCCACGGACAACATGGCCTGTTTAATCCATACGCGTGATTACAGCCTGCTTTGATACCATTGTTGGGAAACGATTCCCAGAACCAAATAAAGACGCGTACAGATCAGACAACAAGAAAATTGCAAAACTCTACAAGGCAGAATTAGGGTTTTACCTCAACTCCCTGCGAACACGAACGCTGGTTGAACTTGTTATAGCACGTCTTGCTATAAGCCACGTATACTGTTCGACTGCACCTTACGATCTTCTATCGTATTCCCTGCACTTCTGGAACATGAACTGAGTGTGGACTCTTTCGTGATCTGTTTGCTCTCTCTAAATCTGCCTCTATCTTGTGAATAATAGAAATGTCTCGCTTGACCTAGAGAGCATAACGTGTATATATAAGGTTACGATAAGGACCTAAGGAGTAATAAGTCTGGACTCCCAGTGTAAATAAGAAAATCTAATCCCACCAGAATTCTATTTCTTATTTCACTAATTATAATTCACCCCACTACAAAATTATAATTGCACTATCGTCCTTATCTCAATTATATTACGAACTTCATAATATTAAATACTTATTAATACTTATTAATCTCTTTGCGTTAAGATTACAGATACCCGTTAATTAAAATAAATTACTAAAAAACAGCCTTAAAGCCTTGAATTGGATCTTCCAAGTCCAAGTCCTTGTCCCGACTCGCTTTTTTCAAGAAGACTTTTGGCTGCCCCACCCGTTGGTTCGTGTCCATTTCCAAATGCCGCCTTCGCACTTTTTACGTGTAATAATTCATGCCCTCCTCTGCCTTCCTGGACTGGGTTTCTTCTTGTACTACTTGCTCAAGACTTGAGACTTGTCCTTTACACGGCACTCTTAATTCCTGCTTTCACATTTGAGAAGCTTGAAGAGGTGGGTCTTGTCAAAACTTTATTATCCATGACTTGGGCAGGTGATTTCATGTGTGAAAACACAGTGCATACAATATCCGTATCTGCTTACAAAACTTGGATTTGGGTATTCTTTTCGCTATGGTAATTTTTGGAAACTTTAGCTTGTCAAAGGTCTGGTTCTTTTACATTTTATGCACCAAGATTCTTCTGGGTTTCGTTTTGCTTTGAATTAGAGGTGGGTTTTACCATATTTTCAAGATTCATAAGTCTGCCATATGATTTTTTCGGATTAAAACTAGTGTGTGTGCGTGTGTACATTTTTTGCATATACATTGAAAAGCTTGATTTGGGTATGCTTGTGATTATGGTGGCTTTGGGGGAACTTTACATTGTTAAACGCTGCTTGTGCATATTGGTCAATTCTTGTTGGTGTGCTTGAAAATGGTAGTCATAGTATTTCTTTTGATTGTTTGTTGTATGGAAGAGTCAATAAACCACATTGGAATCTTGTCCCACGGAAATGGTGGTATTGTTTGTGTTGAATTGGTCTTCAATGACTGATTTTGTTTCTGTATTGAAAGAGCATAGTACAAAGATCCCAAGTTCTGCTATTGTTAGATTTCTTCCTATTTCTGTTGTTAATTTCACTTTCTCATTAGTAGTGATTTTCGATTCTCACTGGCACGATTTTTCCATAGTACTAGTATGCCCACTCCTTTAGTTCCAACATATCAAGAATATCCTATAGTTTTTTTTTATTTTTTTATTTTTTAATTGGAGTGGATTCATGATTTGAGGCTTTCATTTTTTTTGAATTTGTAGTAAAGGTTTTGGAATTTATTGGTGGCCATGAAGTGTTTCTGCTTTGGAAAAAAGAAGGATGAACTCAAGAGCAAAGAATCCATATCGATTCCCTCCTCAAATTCCACACTTACAGGTAGTAACACAAGGAGATCTGGGTCTGAATTCAATTCGCATAGTATATCAAACACAAGCACAGAGTCAACGGGAAGAAGCCCATTTCCATGTTTGACTCAGAGGACTAGCAATCTCAGATTATTCTCACTTTCGGAGCTTAAGACAGCCACAAAGGATTTTAACCGTGCGGCCAAAATTGGAGAGGGTGGCTTTGGTTGCGTATATAAGTGTGTTGTCAAGAGTTCTGAAGATCCACAAAGGAAACTTGATGTTGCTGTAAAGCAATTGGGAAAAAGAGGATTGCAGGCAAGGTTATTTATGGTTCTTTTATGTGTTGTTTAGTTATAACATGAATTGAAAATTTCATCTTGTTTTGCTATATTCAAAAAAGGTGGTAATTGACGTCATTTGGGTCGAAGTGCGTGTGTTTCTTGCTGGGCTCAGGAGTTGGTGTTTCAACTCCCAGATCTTAGGATTCTGCATTCCATACCTGCAGCATGACTTCAGAGAATTTAGAATATCAGTGAACTTGGAGTAGGTACATAATTGCAGATTCTGTGTGGCATTCACGAATTTAATTGTCATGAAGAAGTGCTTTGTCATGTTATTCATCTCTTTAGATATGAGTATGTCTATTTGCTTTTGGGAACTGTGCAGTTATGGAGTCTAATAAAGTGCCATACATGAATTAGAACATGTCAAAAATCAACACAATGTTAGTGGCGCCGTGTAGTTTGCAGGAAAGCGAAGTGGTACATACTCACAGGTCCTATATATAATTCCATTTGATAAGTAGCCCCTTCGGGTGATAATGGGGGGATTATTAATGCCACATTCTGTGAGGGTTTTCCATAATTTTTGCAGTTTCATGTCTTGCAGTTATTTAATCCGACTAGCAAAATTTTCCAACCGAAAGCGTTATACATGGTCCACTTGGACTTATAGGCCTATCCGATGCTTTAATCCACAAACACACGGACCACAAAGGATAAGCATGGCATCTTAACCGCTCAATATTGGTCAGAATGTAGTGATTAACCAAACAAGGGTTTGTTAAGAGGAAAGGAAAGGAGAGGAATGAAAAATCAGAACGAATCATAGTGTGATGCTCTCTGTTACTGGTACCTTCGGTTTTACAGTAGTAGATATGAGTTGATTAAAAGACTGCTTCTAGACAAATTGCTCATCTTTTGACAGACTCGTCTTACGTAGACATCCAAAATTTATTCCAGCAAAGGTCAAGTTGAACAAGAAGTAAAAGGACAAGGACAAAATGAAGATGGTTTCCTTGCAAAGGCACAATGAAAGGGTCAAACCTTCATGTTGCTGCTGACATGTCACATTGAAAGTACTCACAGCATTCTACATCGCTGCATTTTCCTTAACACTCTCCCCCCCCCCCGTTCCCTAGTGCTGTCATATTGTCTGCACCAACAATTAGCATGATGTATACCTCTCATGCAATCCTGCGTGAATTTGTTGTTCACCTGTCTTAGCCTGATACTATCTCAGTAGTCATGGACGACTGGAAATTCAATCTTTTGGGAGGCGAATGCATGTATCCTACTATTGGGGTGGCAAATCTGTATCACTTGAAAATTTTCAATAAATTAGGCTTTTCAAAACTTTGGGGTCCGTCACCACCCCCACGTTGGGTCCATTTTTGTGTAGTCTCCTGCTAATAATCCTAATATATTTACCTTGTGTGGCAGTTTAGAAGATGGGGAGGTACGCAAGGTTTTATATGCTGTTAATGTTCTCTTCCCACCTTTTTTTGGCAGGGGCACAAGGAATGGGTGACAGAAGTGAATGTTCTTGGAGTAGTTGAGCATCCAAACCTTGTCAAACTAGTGGGCTACTGCGCTGAAGATGATGAGAGAGGAATCCAGCGACTTCTGGTTTACGAATATTTGCCTAACGGAAGTGTTGAGGACCATTTATCAAGTAGGTCGGAGTCACCTCTTCCCTGGGCCATGAGGCTGAAAATAGCCCAAGATGCTGCCCGTGGCTTAACATACCTACATGAAGGAATGGATTTTCAGGTACTTTTGGCTGCTATTGTTATGTTGAAGGATCACCGTTCACAGTTACTAGGTGTTTTTTGGTTCATGACACATGAATGTTCTATCATACATCAAACAAATATTTTGGGTACTTGTGTTTTAGATCATCTTCAGAGATTTCAAATCTTCAAACATTCTCCTGGATGGGCAATGGAATGCCAAGCTTTCAGACTTTGGATTGGCTAGATTGGGCCCTTCAGAAGGACTAACCCATGTCTCAACAGCGGTATGCTTCACAAAATATTATGTTATTACACTTGCATTAGTTACTCTTTAAGTGCTAACTAATTTAAATTTGTTTAGTAAGATCTTCAAAGAAAATGTAACCTAGGCACCAAATCGTCTTTTACTTTGCCACAAAAGCTGAATAAGAGACGTAGACCCAGTTTGAGTCATCTGGTTGCAAAGACATTCTTTTCGGTGTATCTTTCATGTATTTCTTACAAAAAGATGGATTTTATGGTTGGCCATAATTTGAGTAAGAGGTTATATGGGAGAGTCACTTTGTGTAAACGATGCTAGCATTAGAAGTCAGTGCCCAATCTACCTCTTCGAGATTATCATTAGTGGGGTCTAAACTGGGCATTGTTTAGACTGCAAACATTATATTTCAGCTATTATTTTCACTTTCCGATTTTGCTTTCATGAACAGCTTAGCATTACATCTACTTTGCCTTTTTCTGATTATCTGCGTATAATCATGCGATTTATACCTTTTACGTACAAGCTGCTTTTCAATGCATATAGCTGTAAGCATGCATTCCACACTTTCTGTTTTTTATGACAAGGATGTCCGGCCCACAGACACCACGTAATTACCTAGCCTTGGGATAGCAACCTCAAGGGAGAGTGAGGAATGGAAATAATCATTGGTCCACCTCTTGAGATTCAAACATAAGACCTGTTGAAGAGAGTCTCAAACCATGATGACTCAGCACAGTCCACAGAACACTTCAATGAGCGTTTGTGGTAATTAAGCAACGAAGGTGATCATCAAGCTAGGAGCCTAGGATACTTAATAATCTGGTGTAAAACCACCTACAAGTTTCAGTAGCTGAGCCGGTAGGTATTGTTTTTGTAAAACAGAGCTAGTATCACTCTATACTTGGGCATTTGCAGTAAGATGGATTTGAATTCAATCTATAACTGCACATTGGTTTGCTATTGATTTTGTTGATGCCTTAAGATGAGTCTTCTTTCTTTCCTGTTTAAATCACGAGCCCCTGGGTTTTCTTGAACTCAATTCTCTCAATATGTCTACTATTGCTTGAGTTGAGATTTAAATGATTTGTTCCGTATCAAAAAAAAAAAAGATTTAAATGATGTTGATTTCCAAAAAGTATGTTCCATTGTGAGTGAGATCAAGACTCAATGGCAGAATTTGTTTGATAAAGACACAACATATTCGAATAGCAAATATGAGAAATGAGAGTGTCATGTCCTTCACATAGTTGTGCTGGCAAAATGCTTCGCAAATTAACTCACTTCTTGGTGATTTATTGATCATTTCATCAGGTTGTGGGAACCATGGGATATGCAGCTCCCGAATACATTCGAACTGGACACCTCACGTCAAAAAGTGATGTATGGGGTTACGGCGTCTTCATTTATGAACTCATCACCGGTAGACGCCCTCTGGACAAGAACCGCCCCAAGAACGAGCAGAAGCTTCTGGACTGGCTAAAGCCATACATATCAGATACAAAGAAATTTCACCAGATATTGGACCCTAGGATCGAATGGAACGGTTCCCACAAGTCTGCCCAAAAGCTAGCTGCAGTTGCAGACCGGTGCTTGATCAGGCATCCAAAGCAACGCCCAAAGATGAGCGAGGTGTTGGAGATGGTGAACCGGATTGTTGATGCATCACAAGAAATGAGCAGTTCTCAATTACCAAAAACAAAAGGCTTGAAGCCAACGGTATAAACCTCATGGAAATGATAGTGGATAGGTAAGAGCGAGTAAGAGAGTGGTTGTGGATATGAAAATGGTGTATAGTCAAGGCTCCGTTTGTTTGGGCATAAAATGTTTTCCTGTAAAATATTTTACATATTTTCTGATGTTTGGTTGTTTAAAAAATAAGGAAAATATTTTGCATGTAAAACATTTCCATTAATTGGATAAAAATGACTTTCCCTTAAATTTTCCGTAAGTTATTTTCCGAAATGAACCTGTTACCCTCTGCTGCAATTCTCATTACTCAGTTCTCGATCGCCAGTTTTGACCCACGTTCAATTCCAATATTTTCAATTCTCTTCACCATTTAAGCCCCCTTCTCTGTCTCTATACTATTTTGTCAAGTTCTGAAAATATTTTCAAATATCAACTAAACACCAGAAAATAAAAGTTTGAAGTTTATTTTCAGAAAAAATATTTTACATCAAAACAAACGGAACCCAAATCTTGAAAGGGCGTGACGAGCGCACTGCAATTTGAGCAGAATCTATTTGGAGAAGCTTATGGAGGTGTGAAGGTAGCAGTTCCTGTGGATTTGTGTATGCTAAAATGTGTGAAAGGCCAAGCTTGAACTGCGTTAGAAATTTAGGGGGGCGCAAAACGGGGGTTTTGGTTTTCTACAAATTGGGAAGTTGAGAATTTTGGTCTTTAGCTATTAGAACTAGGACATTTTCATTTTGAAGTCTTCATTTGGATCATGGATTTGGGGAGGGATTCAAGGAGAGCCGATTTGAACCCTGTAGCACTCAAGAATGGGGAATTTACCATATCATATTTACTTCACTATTGTTACCTGTTCTCTATGTTAATTCTTCAAAAGTCAATGATCCATAAAGAGCCTAAAGCTTGGAAGGAGTTTCTGAGTGCTCCTTCCATGTAGAGCAGATACTTGATTAAAAATTAATTATAACCTTTTAATATAAAATGATCAGAAGAATAAGATCTTCACACCGATTCGCACAGATTGAAAATTAGAGCGCTTAATTTTTAACCATAATTTTAATATATAAACAGTCTAAATTTTTATAAAGAACTAAGTCTTTTTAAAAATATATATATATATATATATATATATATGAAGCATAGAACGGACACCTAAAAAAACACCCCATGGTTCCCGATCAAATTTTGATGATCTGAGCCGCTCAATGTGATCAGAATGTGATTTTAAAGGTACACGCTAAAAATCAGCAAAAAAAAATGACCGGGAAGGCCTTGATCCGAACAGTTTTGAACAATTATTTATTGAACGGTTCAAATAAAAACTGCTCAAATCAAGCCTTTCCCGGTCATTTTTTTTGCTAATTTCTCGCGGACACCCTTAAAATCACATTCTGCACACATTGAGCGGTTCGGATCATAAAAATTCAATCGGGAACTATCAGATTGAGATTTTGAGTGTCCCCGTTGGGTGTTTTATTAGGGTGTTCATTGAACCATTCCCTATATATATATATATATGTGTGTGTGTGTGTGTGTGTGTGTGTGTGTGTGTGTGTGTCTATAAAATGCTATGTAAGATTTTAATATATGAACCTTGTAAATAAATTAAGTGCTCAAATTTTCAATTTGTTTGAACCGATGAGAAGGTCTTATTTTTATGATCATTTTATCCTAAAGAGTCATAATTAATTTTTATCTCTGAAGCTGTCATAATCAAATAGTATCTATTTTATAGGATTCCAAATAGGGCCTTACGCGATATTTTCCGTCCAAATTTCTAATTTCAGTTATCTATTGGATTAAGTAGGTAACGGTATGATAGTTGAGGGAACGAAATCATCAAATTGATAGTTTAGAGATTAAGTAGAGAAAATGTCCATAGTTTAGGGATAAAAAGAAAAGAAAAAAAAACTCAAGAAATCGTTCCCTTCTTTAAAATAATCATTTTAACTTGAAAATATATTGGTGTTGAATTTGTATGTTTAAAAAGTATTCAGTTTAACTTGAAAGATGTTAAATGGTGTTAACATGAGAACCTGGCTCCGTCGTCTTTTTGTTTTGTTTGTTTGATATTTGTTGTTTTTGTATTTTCGGATCGGTAGTGTCCGCTTTTATTGTACTGTTTTTTTTTTTTATCTATAATATCTATGTTTTCTGGTTGGTCGAAAAAAAGGACCTGGCTTCTCAAAGAAGCCTCCGACGTTTCATGAGGGCAATTCATCTCGACAATCAATAGTTTAAATTTGCGAAAGTATCTATTGTAGGATACTATCATCAAAACTGGAGATTGAAAACACTTCGGGCCAGCTAGGATCATGTGAACGGCTCTAGCAGTTTCTGAACTAGTGATCCTGAAGGGATACCCAATTCGTTTGGTCTTATATTTGAAATGAAAATAATGAAACAAAGTCAAAATTTAGTTTAAGCAATTTCACATTTTTTTGCCTAGATATTTTTAGAACAACACTGCACAATCAAGTAGGGCTGCAAACGGATCGAGCTGTTTACAAGTTACACGTGGCTCGGCTAGAGCTCGAGTTTTGGGCTCGTTTACTCTACGAGCCGAACTCAACACTTAAAACTTTAGCTCGGCCTCCAAAAACTCGACTCGTTAGTATAGGTTCGGCTCGTTTAAATAGACTTGTTAGGTAAATTAGCTAGGCTCGACTCGTTAAGTGCCCAACTCGTTTACAACTGAGCTGAGCTAGCTCGAGTTTTAAACTCGTTTAGTAAAAGAGCCAAACTCAAACACTACGAAGCTCAGCTTGGCGTTTTTACACCCCTACAATCAGGGGTCACCTTGTTTTTCATTTTCTAATAATTCATATTTTCCTTGTACTCCCTCAGTAAATATAAACCACAAAATACCCTTTTGACCAAAAAAAAAAAAAAAAAAACCCCCGATTGGAGTACTTGTAGCAAATTATATGAAGTGCATTATACTGGCGGTCTTAATCGGTTCCCATGCTAGAAAACGTAATATATTATTTTACAGCTTAATTTTGTCATGCACTGAAAAAATTACATCAAATTTAACATAATACACAAGATACAAACAAATCTAACTTTGAGTATACGAAATTTTGGTCAGTTCTATTTGCACAGAGTGATTTATTGTTACGATATGTATCAATGATACATGATATACCAATTTTTCAAGAATTGATTCTTCAACTTGTCAAAACCTTCTCTTCAACTTATATAGTACTACAATTTTAATGAAAATGGTTGGTATGAAAAAAAAAAAAAAAGGATTTTTGTTGTCTAATTTCTCATAAATGCACTCCAAAATTTTCTTTTAGTAGTACTTATATTGTGTGAATATTTAAAAACTACAGTAGTAAATGAAAACTTTTTAGAATGCAATTATAAAAAAAGGTGGAGTTTCAAAGTCATCACCTCGCTTGAAAAGCTAAATACTCCTTCCGCTTCATTTTATTTGTCTTTTTTATTTGCTCCTATTTTTAGGCTCAGTTCCACAACGCTTCTTAAAAAATAAGTACTTATTTTCTCTACTTCTAATTCAAAACACCTTCTTATTTTTCCCAGATAAAAAGTTCCTTTCATTTTTTTAAACTCAAAAATAATGCAAATGAAAAAAAAAATTAATTTTTTTTGCACCGTATTAAAGATGTCAATGAGATCTATCAAACAAGATCCATAGTGATAAGAAAATTGTTTGCATAAATACATGATTTTTGAGCTTGAAGTTGCCGTATACAAGAAACAAGACTGTTGCTATTGCGTTGGGCGCCGGCGGAAGGAAATCGTATCGGCTGCCGCGCCCGGCTGGCTCCGGCCACCGGACGGCCGATCCGAATCGTCCAAAAATTCTAAAAAAAAAAAACCAAGGGGGCCCACGCGGGAATCAAGGTCATCCGAGGTGTGTAGCGTGCTTGATCGGAGCACCCCTTTTCCGTGTGGATATGATATTGAAACCGTACACGGAAAAGGGGTGCTTGGATCAAGCACTCTACACACCTCGGATGACGTTGATTCTCACGTAGGCCCCTCTGATTTTTTTTTTATAGAATTTTTGGACGGTTCGGATCGGTCTTCCGGTGGCCGAAGACGACCCGGCGCGGCCGCAGCCCTCCCCAGCCGTGGGGTGCTTTATCCAGATGCTTGGTCTTACTTGTTTCAAAAATAAGAAGGCAGAGATTCTGGAACAGGGGTTCTTTTTACACAAAAAATAAGTACTTATATGGGTTGTGGAACACAACCTTACTTGGGTTATGATATTGAAATGTCCCATCCGGCAAGAAAAACTAAATACTTTCTTCGTCCCATTTTATTTACGGAGTACATTTTTTTTTTATCTGCATCCTATTTTGTTCGCTTAATTTCCTTTTGATTTTGAAATATCACCAAATATTTACAGTCTTCGAAAAGTCAACGAAAAAGTGGATGCATTTCCATAAAACTATTCCTCATGAATGACTAAAAATCGTTTTGAAATTTTTTTAAAAAAAGAGGCGATAATATTGATTGATTGGCAATATAATCAAATTTCACAAGGAGAAGGTGCATTAATTACATGTCTCCATGGAAAACAAAATACTGTATTACTAGTACGATTAATTACATCTCCTCCCCCCCGAGGACTTCTTCGCATCTCCCATCACCCACCGTCTGCATCAACAACGCCGTGAAAGGCATGTGCCGTCCGTACCCACTTCCGGCCAAGTGCGGCGGCGCTTGGCACAAGTCCAGCCTCCAGCTGGGCGGCCCCACCGCCCCCATCCCACTCGCCATCTGTCCCCCTTCATTATCATTACTATTAACTAAACGCACCGGCTGCACTCTACAAGTATTCGCCACGACTGCCGCCGACGCCACCACCGAGGCCGAGGCCGGGGCTGCCGAGAAGAGAGAGAACGCGCCGGCCGCCGGGATGGCAGCTGCGCCAGCGGTGGTGGAAACGGGCATGTTAACAGCGGCGGCGGCGGAGGTGAATGTGAATGTGGGTTCGGCGTGGCGGAGGAGCCAAGAGATGGTCTCGCCGTCGGAGCGGTGGCCGAGCTCGCGGGTGAGCTGGAAGATGCGGGCGGCGCAGAGCGGCGGTAGGCGGATTCGGCGACCACGGCCGTTGACCTTGGTGTGACGGTCTTTAGATGAAGAAGAAGAGACGCCGATTTTCCGACTAGGAACTAACTTAGCGGTAATGTCCAACGGAGGGGGAGCGAAGGGGGGAGTTGAGAAATGGGTTTGTTGTTGAGTTGGTGGGTCTGATGAGGGGAGCTTGTGTAGGTCCTGGTGGACCATCTCTGAACACATCTTTCCTACTCCATAGAGAGAGAGAGAGAGAGAGAGTGTGTGTGGTGGTGGAGACAATGAAAGAGTAAAGATTTTAGGGTTTGTATATGGAGAGTTGGGTTCGGGCATCAGAACTTGTGGGCTCCGGACCCACTGAGGTAGGACTCAAAACACTCGAAAGGAAGAAAAGCTATTCCGGACGGTTTTGGCAAAAACAAAAAGAACATAATTTAATTTTTTTTTTGGTTTAATTCAGTTTTTTTTAACATTATTAAACGACTCAAATCATCTGTAAAAAATTCGGAGTGGCCCGTATGATGGTCAGTGCTGCTATGGTTGGTTGGTTCCCATAGCATTTTCGGCTTCTCATTCAATCAATTTACATTATTTGTTGCATTGCATTCAATAATCAAAGGCTATCTAATTCAAGAAAGTCCTGGCTGCTTCTCGCTCACTAAAGCATACTTCATTTCCCAGGAAATGCATTTACATATTGCATCCTATTATCAATTTCGTGCTCAGTGTCATAGAAATATAGTTTCAGATCTGAAGGATGATTATTTGAAGTGTATACATTCCTTGGTTCCTTTGTGAAAGCTCTGAGTCAAGAGTGACTCCAAACGAAGTAAAGAAGAAAGATTTGTAATAAGCTGTCATACATTGCAAGACATGAGCAGATTCAGCTGAGTTCCCATGATCAAGATTCATTAGAGCACCAGGGATTTCATTTTGATAAAGTCGCACTTATCAGAGCAGCAAAATCCTTCTCCTGGCATCAGCAAAATCATCTGTTCCTCCATCAACCTTCCTACCATTTTTGCCTTATTCCAAAACTGTGTTCTTGCTTATTTACAACCGGATCCGATGACTTGAACAATATGCATACAACAGAGCGAAACATAAGGACCAGAATTTTTAGCCAACAAAATATTAGGCTCCCAACATCACCCTCTACTCATAAAAAGGGGAAAAAAGAATTCCTCCGCAGGAAACCGCTTGCAACCTTTTTGCTTAGAAAGCTCAACAATAGCAATGAGAGAGAGAGAGAGAGAGAGAAAGAGAGAGAGAGAGATCATTTATCATCATCAATTGGTACATTCAAATAGATGGTATCACGTCAAACTTCGATTTGTTTTACATTCTACTTGTTAGATGATCGAAATGGTGAAGTTACATTTCCTTGTTAGGTGGACTACAGATACTTCAACCACAAAAAGTACCGGAACGGGACTACCTCAGTTCTTGCCCTCCTAGTGTGACAAGGAAAACGGGAGAATCCTTCACTTTCAACTCAAATTCACTGTATTTAACCCAACAAAAAAAAAAAAAAAACTCATACTCACTAAATCCAAATAGAATCTTGACTGTGAATCTGATGTTTCTCGTTATTTGGGTAAATGGATTCCGTCCTTGTTTCCTTACTGATTATTCATTCTGCATTTTGCTAAGAGCAAAAGCCAAAACATAACTTCTTCTCAGTACCATGTAAAGGCTGAAAACAAAGACAACACCAGACACCAACTTATATGCAACAACAAACGCTCACGAGCCTTCATCATTGAATTGTCCACCAATGTACCAGTAAGACAAGCTAAAATTCTACCCACACATCTTTGGCAAAACATGTAACCACCTTCTTCAGTTCAACTACTTAACACTACACTTGTGGACATCATGTCGAAGTAGACCCATAATCGAAATCATATAACAGATCTAAACTCAATTTCTACCTATATTTTAATGCAAGTAGGATCGGATATAACAGTACATGAAACAGGTTCGGTGACATATATTGCTTTAACTAAGTAAGTGGAATTAAGGAATAATTGTATGCAATATAAACAAAAACTCAACCCACCACAAATGAACAAAGTGGTGACTGATGCATATTAGTTGATAGATTTGTTGCCAGAGGCAGAGGCTTGTTCATCAATGTTGGCAAGCTGGGTTGTCCATTTCCTATATGATTGAAACTAACGGCACCAGGCTGAGAGCCTTGTACACTATGCTAGCTGGCCTTAAAAATCCCACTCCAAATCTCAAAATTACCCCTAAACTTTGGGTGGGTTAAAAAGCACTCTAACTGGATCAATATAGGAGGACCATGTAGCACCAACACAGATATGTTTCCACTCCATTCACTGAACTGTCAAGAGACTTTCTACCCCATAGAACAAGTAACAATTGATAGAATGTGTTTACAAAGTGTGTGATTTATATGGGTGATGAATACGGTCCCACGAAAGGGGGGAACAATCACACATATTCCCATGATAACTATGTAACCTGCTCCTAGCCATGTGCATTCTGAACGCTAAGAAACAAATATTGGAGTGTGATTAAAAGGTACACAGTACTTGAAATAGGAACGACAAACATACCCATGAAAAGAGGGGCCTTAAAAAGGCCTTGTTTATGGCGAAACAGAAACGAGCATCCACTGGCTCATCAGAATTGCAAACCAGGTTCATATCAGGACAAAAAGGGAGCTTTAAATGCAATTTCAAAAGTTTCAACTCCAAGCACAAGGATTAGTGATGCAGAGCATAAATTAGGAAAACAAAGCAGTAGCAGTTGAAAATTTCATTTTCTCAATACTCTATAAAAGACAGCAGAACATCAAATCCACCACAAATTTATAGGTAGTATACACACTTATCTCTCGATGAAATGCAACTTGCCCAAACTTATAACTCCTCCCTGTGAGCTCAAGTTGGTCGCGAGCAAGGATTCGAACCCCCAAATTGTGGTTCGCAGCCATTAACTCAAATCCTCTGAGCTACAGGCCACACCGCATCTAGCCCATCTCCATTGGATCTTTTCCCAGAAGTGCATTTCTTTTGAAAAGGACAAAAGCCATTTCAGGCTAAGAACCCACTCTATGAAGGCTGCTCGCAAGTGTAGAGTACAGGGTGTCATCGGGTGTAAGACCTGCTTCTTTCATCGCATCATACAATCTAAAAGCTTCATCTGATCTCCCCTCCTTTGACAAGCCTGAAATCATTGCAGTGTAAGTCACTAGGTTTGGAACCAACCCTTTAGCTGGCATTTCATTGAACAATTCCATTGCCTGATCTACCGTTCCAAAAATACATTCTCCGTGTATGAGTGAGGTGTATGTGTAGACATCCGGCATCAACCCCTTCTCTTTCATCTCATCTCTTAGCTTATGAGCTTCATTCAACTTCCCCTTCTTGCTATACCCGTCTATTAATGCATTAAATGTCACTGTATTAGGTATCGGACCCTCCTTCTTCATCTTTCCAAAAAGCCTCAAAGCTTCCACAAAATTCCCTTCCTTGCAATATATATCAATCAATGTAGTGAAAGTCACCGAGTTTGGAGCTATTCCCTCATTCATCATCCCGCACAATAACCTCTTTGCCTCCTCATGGCGGTTCGATATACAGAGTCCAGTAGCAATTATGTTATTTGCAAACACATCGGGTTCAAGTCCTTTTTTCTCCATTACAAACTTCAGCCTAAACGCTTCATCAATCATCCCTTTCTTACAATACCCGTCCATTAGCGTATTAAATAACACTTGATTCACATCTATTCCCTTGCTTTGCATCTCATTTAACAAATCATTTGCTGCCTCCATTTGGCCAGCCTTGCACAAACCATGAATCACAGCACCATATATGTGAGCATTAGGAACGATGCCTCTTTCGCTCAACTCATCGAACAACTCAAATGCCCTTTTCATATTTCCTAACCTGCTATTCCAACTAATTAACAAGCTGTAAACATGAACATCGCCCGCTATACCCTTGTTACACATTTCTTTGAAAACCCTCTCAGCATCTTCAATCTTGCCCGAGCTGAAACACCCTTGAATCAAAAGTGTATAAGTTGCCACATTATAGGCCACTTCTTCCTTCTCCATTGCAATCAAAATCTCCTTAACTCTCCCCAAATCCAATCTCTTTACATAAGCATCAATCAAAGTATTATACGTATATACGTTGGGTTTAACCCCTCTACCAGCCATTTCATTCATGAGTTCTCTAGCCTCATCAACCCTCCCCATCTTACACATACTGTTAATCACAATTGTGAGTGAGTAAACCGTAACTCCTACGCCGGAATCCACCATCCGGCGAAAGAAATCAAACAATGGCTCCACATGATCATGTCTCCTTGATGCAAGTAAATAAACAATGCAAGACCTCTCATCTATCTCAAACCCGTTATTTTTCATGTACTCAAACACTTCTAAACCCTCTTTAAACCTCTGATTATCAGCATAAACCCTGAACAACATATCATGTACCTTCACAACAATCTTGGGTTCTTTGCCATCTTGAGCGACTAAGGAAGCAATATCCGAAAATGGGTGTCCGAAATTGTCGGCTATAGCAAGTTTGTTCAGTAAATTCTTGGCTTGGGTAAACTTTCTGGCTTTGAATAAGCGGCAAACAAGCATTATGAGGGATTGAAGGTTGAGTTTAAGAGATGCGTTGGGGTTGGTATAAAGGAAATCAAAGAAGTGCAAGCAAGACTCAATTGGGACTTGTGGGTTTGAGAGAACAAGGTGGGTTATGTGGGGGTTGAGATTGGAAAGGAGGGAAGGTGGGATTTGGAGGAGGGGTTGTGTTGGGTCTGGTTTGATTAAGGATTTAGAGATCAAATGGGCAATTTCTTGGTTTGATTTTGGGATGTGGGTTGTGGGGAAGACTTTCTTGACTGTTTGGAAGAATCGTTGGGATGACATTTTTGGCAGATTTTACGAATTATGGATATGTATACCTTGATGCCAGGAGGATTCTTTTATTGGTGTTGGGGAAAACCAATTTATTTTGAGGTTTATGAGCTTCGTAATCAGCAACCCTTTCATTCACGACAGAAGAGGAGGACCTCGGAATTTGAGGATATGAACTTGGGTAAATTTCACTGACTGAGGTTTCCCTAATGTACAAATTTCCCCCTCACGTTTGGAAAATGATTTTCCCAACCTTGAGGTTTTGGTTCTGCATTACACTCACACCCCATCTGACTAGTTCCTGCAAAATATGTGGCTTACATCAGCTGAAAAGTATTTTTTTGGACCAAATTACCCCTTGTGAAGATTGAAAGCATAAAATTTGGACTTTAATAACCTTGTGAACGTTGGGATTCTTGTATCCATTGGGGAGTGAGTTAGCTACCTAAATCCATTATCAAAGGCTCACAGTTTTACGCACAAGGCATTCCTTTACAAACAGAACACACTGCAAGTTAAGAGTTCAAAGCCAGAATGGGAAGAGAGGCCCATCTTTGGACATCAAAGTCAAAGTTCCAAATGGAAAATAGCCATGTTCTTCGCATCATTCGGTAAAAAGATTTTCTCATCTCATTACCCCGTTTGTAAGTATAGCACTCAAATGAAAAAAAAAATGCCAAAGTAATCCAGAAGCATAATGAAAAGCTAGTTGAAGAATTGCACACATTCCCATTCTTGATAGTTCATCCCAAAGTACCACAACAATGGGTGCATATTTCGACCCAAAAAAAAAGTCAACAAGGCCACATTGCCCACTTAAACCAAATACCATAGGAGGCATGGGAGCAGATCTTTGGAAAATAATATATTCCTCCATATTGTATACAACTAGTCCATTTACACCTACGTAACTTACCATAAAAAATGCAAGGAATTCCCATTGGAAAATAATAGAGTAGGTGATACTACCTTCAGTTAAGCCCAAACATGTAGCACAGAAGCCATAACCAACGAGGGGAAAAAAAACCCACCTCTCTCTGCACATACATGTATCCATCTAATTGTGTGTGTGAGCGCGCTTTTTCTTAGGAATCAGAACTTGAATCATATCCAAGGTTGCCCAAAAGCGAAGCAGGCAAAAAAAAAATTTCAATCGAAGGAAAATCCCTGACTACGGTAGATCAGAAACTTTAAAACCCTAGAGCCCAAAAATTGGGTATATTCAACAAATCATGCAATTTGAAGAAGGAATAATGTAAATCCCACATTTCTAATCTAGATCAGTTACTTGCCTTTTGATCTTGCACAGTTGTCTTTAAAGATTGTGCGATTTCTGATCTCAGGCTACACCGACTACTGATTTAGCTTCAAACTTTTGTTCCCCCAGCCCATTTCGATCTTTGGTGTAGATTCACCTGAAGAACTCACCATTTTCCCAAAAAATCGCACAATCTCTCCCTCTCTCTTTCTATCTGTTTGTGTGTAGATATGGGTGCATGTGGGATAAGAAAGTTCTATAAATAAAGTAGGTGCAATATCCTTTTAACGCTGATTAAAAAAAAAATTACTCCCTCCCTCCTTCCCAATTTATTTTGTCTATTTTTTGACTTCAGCATGTCCCAAAGTACTTGTCCAACTAAAGGTTGACTTGGGAAAATTTCAACTTTTCAAAAACCATGCATTGGGAAAATCACACTCTCATTAAATACCAAAAAAGTGAAGGGAAAGGTTCAGATTATGATGCCCCAGTCCGGTTTGGGGGCATCTATGCCCCCATTTTCCCTCAACCGCCGGATCTCTTTTTTTTAGTCTGAGTCATTAGTTCAATCCCACTCATGGTAAGTGTGACCATAAATTGTGGTAAGTGTGGCCATACATTGTGGCAAGTGTGATCATAGTAAATGGTATGTAAAGCCAATTTTCTCCTTCTCCGCACATTTCTTGAAACTTTATAATCTATGTGGAGAAGACCTCACATACCTCACAACATCACGGACATGAAGAATAGACTCACTCATTTCTTTCAACCCATCAACCACAGTAAGATTCAAAATGCGTGCACAACATCGCATATGTAAAAACCCAATGTTTCAAGACAGTCTATTTCCAATCAATTGTTTTCCTTTTCAAGAACTTAATACTCGTGTTGTTCGAACTAGCATTATCTACCGTCAATGTAAGAATACAATCAATGCTCCACTCAAGCAACGACGACTTAATTTTCTTGTCAATGGTCTCTCCCTTATGATCTTCAACTCGACAGAAGTTTAAGATTCTCACTACATGTGCAGTGAGACACATGAAGTTAAAGTTTGTATTGATGTCCATGTATCAGTTGTGAGGCAAATCCTACAACCCTTCAAAAATTTCTTCAATGTTTCCCTCTCATTGTTATAAATTACAACAACCTCTCCAGATATAGTTTGGCGAGAAGGGACCGGTGAGAATTTTGGTTGCATGACATTACAAAACTTCCTAAACCCAATCCTCTTAACGAACCTAAATGGTAATTCATCAATAATGACCATCTCCGCAAAAGCTCTCTTACAATCATCAAAAGAAAAGACACTCATAACAATCTCTAACACCCCCATCTGTGGGTTTGAATGAAAGGTTTTGTCGTCCATGTTGGTCTCTATTAGGATATAACGGGCAATTGGGGATGTGAGCTTTCAAACAGCTAGTACCATGTTTTTTAGATTCAGCCGCACATCGTTACTTGCAACACTTACATTCACCAAATTTGGTTACCTTACCCTCTAGAATTCGGTTGAAGTGATCCCAGACATCAGATTCGAATTTTTTCCAGGCTCCTTTTTAGGTTTCGGCACTAGTGGTGGAAGCTTTCTTTTCCTTTTATTGTTTCTAACAGTATCGACCGTATCAGCTTCAACATCGTCGACAACAGGATTAGGATTACCTTCAAGTTCTTCAACATCATCCTCAACTACCTCATCATGCGAGATAAAAAAAGAAGTCCCAATCCATCGCCTGCAAATGAGTGCCATCAATTCACCTACAAATGAGTGTTATCAATATCAACCATCAAGTAATGAAAGAAACTCTAAGAATGAAATAAAAACAGCCACATAACCATTAACGTTTCGTACAAATGTTTAAATTTCTACACACAACTCTTACGTTCATAAGCAACAATGCATGACAGAGCATTGCCTTCTCAATCCAAAGACTTTCATTTTTTAGAAAAAGCAACACATAATTACACATGCAGCAGGTTACAAAATGGAAACATTTTTGTTTCATGGTTGTCATTTTCATCATTCAGTGAATGAACAGAATCTGAGGGCGTTTGTTTAATAGGGTGAAAATTCCTGGCCAAAGTGTTTGTATTTGTTTCCAGTGCGCAGTGGTGGTATCTTTTTTGGTTGATCAAAATAATCGAGTCAAAGAGGATCGGTAAACTGTGAACCTGTGGAGGAAACCCAAATCGCAAAAAACACTTTCGAAATCGCAAGTAGAGTCATTTCGTGCATAGAGACTTAGAGAGAGAGAGAGAGAGAGAGAGAGAGAGAGAGAGACGCGTACCACTGTAGAGTATCACAGTCCACCGCCGGAGGTCCGGAGTCACTGAGTCGATCGCCAGAGGCACTGAAAGAGTCTGAGTCTCTATTAGGGATTTAGGGTTCTTGGGGGATCGATTGAGACTGAGAGAGAGAAGGGGTGGAGATCGATTAGGGTTCTTGGGGGAGGAGAGGATCAGAGGACTGAGGTGGGTGTGGAGTTGGGGAACGAACGATCGGGAAAGAACAGAAGAAAACGTTTAATCGCATTTAATTTCCGGGTTTAAACACCTCAAGTTGTTTCGTGAGGAAAAAAAAAAACATGGAACCGCAAAATCTAGTCCAAATTAATCTAAACCGAATGGTTTGGTTTGGTTTGGCTTTTGAGTAGTGTAAGTTGGTCCCGATTTCCAAAAATTACAATCCATCTTCAATGATTTAGTTTGTGAATTTATGCTACTAGTTCTAGTTTCAATTCGATCTGAACCGTATATATATACCTGCATAATATAGATACACCAAATAAAACATAAGTTAAGCCCAATAGTCAATTAATTTTCCGATTTCCATTCCACGTGATGTTAATGTTCTTAGAGCAATACTCCACATCTATCATATAACACGCCATTTGTCAATTTGCTCTCTAACTTACCAACACAAAAGTCACGAAGTCTCATAGTTTTAACCAATCACAACACATATACAGCATCACATGACCTTGCTCTAAGAGTAAATAATATTTTATCATTCCACCCCCGTTCTTTCATTGCCAAGACAAATTATCCTAAATTCTAAGATATATTTGTATTTAGGAAAAATTTTAAAATAGCACCTAAACTTTGCATTAAATGTCACATAGACACGTAACTTAAGTTTATTTTAATTAAATACCTGTACTAATAAAATTTCTAAATTTAGACCCCCGCCGTTATACTACGTCCAAAATATTACTCAAACGACATCTCTTAAGTGGCCCCATTGCACATGTTTCCAACAGGGAATGATGCACCCAAGCCAAACCCCTCACTTTATCTCACGTTTTGGAAGAAAAATGACCTTAACCTAATTGATTTCCCTCAATTTCTCTCTCTAAAAGTCTATCTATTGTCCCTCAAAAGTGATGCATTTCTCTTGGGTGCATCGTCCCCTATTGGAAACATGTACAATAGGGCAACTTAAACGGGTTGGAGATGCCATATCAGCAATTTTTGGGACGGAGTATAACGATGGGGGTCTAAATTTGGGAATTTTATTAGTACATGTGTTTAATTGAAATAAACTTAAATTCAAGTGTCTCTGTGACATTTGATGCAAAGTTCAGGTGTCATTTTGAAATTTTTCCTTGCATCTATATAAAGTATAAATCTAATGTAAATAGGTAATGCATCCTCTCTTTCCCGGTCAACAATAAACGTGCTCTTGGTTAGCCACTCTCTTCTCTTTCCAATAATTTTTCCTAGCTTTATTCTACACACACTAAGGCCCCGTTTGATGGCCCTTCAAGGGGTTAGAATTTGATTAGTAGAGTGGAGGTATTATCAATACCTTATTTGTTTTCCCAAAAATGGTTTGGACTATCAATCCGGTCGGATTGTTAAGGCCCCAACTTCGGGGTATCGTTAATACCCTCTTTGAGATGGTGTTGGTAATCCCATCCCAACCTTTTATCAGTATCAATCCCATCTCATTACCAATATCTTCTATCAATCCAATCCACCATCTCATCTCATCTCAAACAAACATAATATTAATAATCTCATCATCTAATCTCATTCCAAACAAACAAGCAAGTTATCAATCCATCTCTTTACCAATCTCATCTCATTACTAATCCCAATTTTAATCTCACCTCCTTACAAATCTCATTCATTTATCACCGTTATCAAACGAGGCCTAATAGAATTGACTTTAACCTATAAGTGTTGGTTTATCATGTCTCTTCGGTTTAAGAACTTTAATTAACAATTTATGAAGATATGTCAAAATTTCAAGCAAATCAAAACACAACCGTATTTGACTGATTTGGATTGGTTTGGTTCGGTAAATAATTTTATAGATTGATTTGGTTCTCCAAATTCTCAATCTGTAAATATTGGTCTGATTCTTGGTTTACTATAAAACCGAATCAATTCGAGCCATGCTCACCTCTAATTACCATGGATTTCAAAAGCACATGATTTGCTGTAGTGGATATGTAAAAACAGTCCAGTAGTTTGACTGGTGATTCAGATGGTTCAAAGCGCCGGCGGTTCTACATTGCAAACGGCTTTGGAAGGTTGACTAGACTGGAGCTTATGCCGGTCAACAAGCCACGGGGTCCAATTGGCCGGGCCGAACTAGGTTTCAAAACATTGCTTAAAAGAATGAGCAATAAAGTGTAAACCAAAAAAATTTGAACAAATTTATTCATTGCTTTCTGTTCCAGGGAAAAAAAATTGAGAATTATTTGGTGTATATCACTTATGAATTCTTCCACCAACAAACAAATGGCCTATAAAAATCATAAAAATAATCAGAAATTATGTACAGAATGTAGTGGCTCAATGTTGTTTCTATTTGAAACAAAATCATCAACGAAGATGACTTTGATTTAAAAAATTGTCATTTTTTTCCTCGACAAAAAGGAAATTTTATTTACTCAAAAGGATACATCAAGAGGAAAGTTGAGAATCACAAATACTCAACTCAACGAAGGGGAAGAGGATAACTATTAGCGAACATCACGGGAAGATCACTCCACACACGGCAACAATCAATTATTATCATGATTAGTCCCATAATTATAGGATTATTATTCTACATTCCATACTTATCCTTTCCTAGTTAGTTGCATCACTTTCCTATATATGTATGGTTGTATTCTACAATCTATTTTACAATACATCAGGGTTTTGCAAAATGTCTCTCTCACAACTGTTCTACGTGGCAGGATGAAGGTATGCGATTGAATTTTAAAGTTAAGTTTCAATTAATCCAAGGGCTTTTACTACTATACATTTCAAAAAAATTCAAACCCATGTGCTAAGATTTTTATTGGGGCCCCCCCCCCCTCGAGCTCTCGCTCCCTCACAACCTGTCATTTACTATGTAAGTGTTTCTTTAAACCCTCAATCTCTAAAACAGGGCTTTTTACCAAAAAGGGTTTGTAGAACCATGAAACAGAAATTGAGGTTCGAACAAAAAATGGTATTTGAACTTGAAGCTTTAGAATTTTTGTTCTCTGTCTTGAATGGCTTTTTTTCCCCACCCCAAGCCCATTCCATTCACAACTTAATTTCCGGCCAATTCAAACCCCCATTATACCTCGAGACACCGCCAGAGGTTCGACTGCCATACATATACACTCCTAAATTTAACCGTCTTTCCTAATTATGAATGATAGCATAACGTTGTTCGATAGAATTACGTAACTGTAATTGGTGTTGGTTCGAAGGCCTTTTTTACAAAGTTCTGCTGATACTTGTACTTTTAGTTCCACTAAGTCCAAGTTTTCCGTTCTCCATGCAGGGTTTTAAAATTCCGGTCTTAATTATGGACGACATCACGAATCTTGGCTAGGTAAATCCCTTTTTTAACCGTTCTTTACATCTTGATCTTCATTGATTCAGTCGGAGGTTCAAACATATAAAACATCTTTGTGCTGCTATTGGGGTTGCGAAGGTAATACGACCAACCTTTCCTGTTACTATTTCTTTTACAACCCCTTATATATTTTGTTAACCTTTCTTGAAGGAAAAAGAAAAAGCTGGAGGTAAGTATAAGGGGAAAGAGAAGGTGACATATGTGGGCAAAGGAAAAAAAAATGCAATTCAAGAGGTATGGTTCTACCGCACTTTTTTCAGATTAGAATTTGCAATTCAAATCAACTAATAATTCCGTATTCATACTTTAGGGGTCCCGAATAGTGTTATCTCAAAAACTTCATTGGCCCAACGTGCACGTCAGGAACGAGAAAGAAATGAAAGACAATACTCCGCATAACAATTGGGACAACTGTTACAACGAGAGCGGGAGAGAACAACTGAACGTATAGGATCGAGACAATCTACAAATCCTTTGTTATCTCCAATTCGAATGGGTTGCCTTAAAGAGGCAATGGATACAACTGAAGTCATAGAGTCAGTACAAAGGAGACAAATGCTGCAACATCCTGGTGGTTGTCCCATCGACATGTCAGGCATATCTTTACCCCCATGAATCATTAGGTACAAACCTTTTTTTTTTTAATATTTATGTAGTGATTGTGAATCTTACCGTTTTTTTTCTCAATCTACAAGTTGAAAACTCTTTGTAGGCCTACTCCAATTCGTATGGGTTGT
Source organism: Rhododendron molle (assembly GCA_025413875.1). Taxonomy (NCBI): domain Eukaryota; kingdom Viridiplantae; phylum Streptophyta; class Magnoliopsida; order Ericales; family Ericaceae; genus Rhododendron; species Rhododendron molle. The sequence continues at coordinate 47,569,136 of CM046391.1, forward strand.
TGTCTTGAAGAAGCAATGGAGACAACTGAACACGTTGAGTTAACACAAAGGCGACAAATGTTACAACATCCGCTGGTTTTTCCAACTCCATGCCAAGCACTTCTTTAGCCCCACCAAACATTAAGTACAAACATTTTTTTAAGGGAATTTTGTAGTGATAGAATCTTACCATTTGTTTAGATATTGACAAGTTGAAAACTCTTTGTAGGCCTACTGCTACCAACCAACACATTCAAGAGGATTTATGCAGTGATGGTGAATCAGAAGACATTCCCATGAGCACGGTGGTCCATGCCAAGTCACACATAAATCCATGTCGACTTTTCTTGGCAAGATGGATGTATCGTGTCGTTTTTGTAAGGCTTTACATTGGATGGATGAAAAATTGACAAAATCATCCAAGAAACTTCTTTTCTTTGGGAAACGCTATTTGGAAGGAAAGATTAGGCTTCCTTTTCCAAATAGACCTCCTTTCCTTCTTCAAGCGTTGTACGAGGGAAATGATGATCAATTAAGATCATTTCGGCATCACACACAGGCGTACAATGTAGCCAATGCTTTTACGAGTCTTGGTGTTACATTAGATGCAAGAGTACTTGCGGGAAGGGGCCTACGTCATTTACCATTCATGGAGAATTGTGACATCGAATAGGGTCACTTCTTCCACTACCAGGGCATGACGCATCATATGCTCAATTATATGTTTATGACCCAAATTCAGCTTTAGCAATTCGTAATCATAGAAATCCTCAGTTACGATGAGATGTGCTTCAAACTATTCAAGATTGTTTGTCAGAAGTTAATGCATTTATATTATCAGGCTTATACGATTTTGAATCAATTAACCTCAACATGACGACATTTACCTGCCCACCTTCATTATAGCTCAACAAAAGATCGAAGACGGTTTAATCTACCAACAACAAACAAGGTAGCGATAGTTATACCAGAAGATGGATCTCACTCAAGCGGAATGAGGGATATAATATTGCATCTAGAAGGAAATAATGGGCTGATTCAAATTAACGAGTGTCACCCTACCTATTTGCAATTGCATTATGTTTTCCTATTCCCATGCGGTGAACTTGGATGGGAACCTGATCTAAAACAATGGGATATTAATCGTGATCAACCTTCATCCGAACGAATGACTCAAATGCAATATTAT